>JAUMGZ010011030.1:0-10192 GCA_032359645.1 Pododesmus macrochisma | reverse complement strand
TTATTTATTTATTTATTTATTTATTCATTTATTTATTTATTTATTTATTTATTTATTTATTTATTTATTTATTTATTCATGTTATATACATGTAACAGAGCAGCCGACAATTGATAGGGAAATGACTAAACGTTGTTCGTGATAAAATGGGTTTAGCTAAAATTGATTATTGGCGGGATTTTTTATACTGTATTTATTGATTAAAGCATAAACCATGATCATCATGTTACACGTAAATATTCCTCTTACGCACTAATCATTCCATATAAGTAACTATTGAACATTGAACAAAGGAGCTAGATAAACACCAGAAAATACCTATTGTATATAATATAACTGAAACGCTTGAAAATATACCATTAGGTTTAGTTTATGATTTCTTTCATAAATATTTTACACAAGAAAAATATAATTCTAAAAATCAATCCCTTTTCTTACTCATGACTCATATAATACATGACATGAATTATCAGAAATTGATACTTTTCATTTATTGCTACCAATTGTGTCGATTTTGTTTCGAAATACATTAGTAGAAAATATACTTTATTTAATACATTAGATATAAAACACAGTACAGCAATCATAAATATATATTGTAAAAGTTGAAAAATTAAACCAAGACGAATCTCTCCTGTATTTATTTATGATTAATGGGATGGTGTACACACATATGCAAGAATCTTGTTAGAGTGACTGGTCGAACTGTTTTCATGGCCATGTTGATGATGGAATGACATATTTTAAGAAGGCCATGAACAGGGTAATGGGTTTTGAAAAAAGGGTGGGCAGATACAAATTCATCGTAACAGCTTAACCCCTATCATTAGTTGATGTTATTCCTCTATAGTACACCATTCTGTGTTCCATTGTATTTATATAATGCGTTATTATAATATTCGACGCGGATGGAGAGATTATTTATTCAGATGCGAGATACCTTATTCTTATATTCCTAACCTAATTCCAAACTGTTGTGCTTGGTCTTTCAGCTTTTAAAATCATAACTTATTCATTCAGTCAGTATGTTTAATCAACCTATTAATTACAAAATTATCTCTGCTTACGATGAAAACTGATATGTCCGAAACAGCTGTCAAGGCGGATTCTTTATTTTTAAAAAAAAAATCATATATTGACTGTGCATATCATATATACAAACTTGCCATGTGAAACGGGTTTACCAATTAATATAAGATATGTTCGATACATGTAAAACCAGAGGACCCCGTTCAAGATTTCGCGCCAAGCTACGAATCATGCGTCATTTATGGATGTTTAGGGGAACATATGGGTTTAGAGTAGACAAAACATAGATACATAGGAACCCAAGGTGGGTATGAGATAGTGATGTTAAGGACAAAAAAAACAATGACCTTCACCGCCATATGTGTGCTTAAAAAGTCGAAATAGTAACGTTCAATGTATTTCTCTGGTATTATTAACATGACCATATCAAAGTATTGCTGGGGTGGGAATTTGTAAAAGACTTTCTACCCTTGCCCTCATGATGTATTGGGTTCCTAGGTCATATCAACTCAAACATATTCTCCCTATCCATAATGTTTTTTCTCAGAGCGACCATTTGTGGCCCTCCCTATCTGTAGTGTTTTGCCTTAATATCGTTTGTGGCCCT
Organism: Pododesmus macrochisma; assembly: GCA_032359645.1. Lineage (NCBI taxonomy): Eukaryota > Metazoa > Mollusca > Bivalvia > Pectinida > Anomiidae > Pododesmus > Pododesmus macrochisma. The sequence goes on along the minus strand of JAUMGZ010011030.1, from coordinate 8,556 downwards.
CCTTGTATATCATGTTTTGCTCTGAGCGATCATGTGTGGCCCTCCCCATCTGTAGTGTTTTGCTCTGAACGGCCGTTTGTAGCCCTCCATTTCTATATTGTTTTGCTCTGAGCGAACGTTTGTGGTCCTCCACTTCTATATTGTTTTGCTCTGAGCGACCGTTTGTAGCCCTCCATTTCTATATTCTTTTGCTCTGAGCAACCGTTCGTGGCACTCCCCATCTATATTGTTTTGCTCTGAGCGACCGTTTATGGCGCTCCCATTTATATTTATATTGTTTTGCTCTGAGCGACCGTCGATGGCCCTCCCTATCTATATTGTTTTGCTCTGAACGACCGTTTGTGTCCCTCCCCATATATATTGGTTTTCTCTGAGCGACCGTTTGTGGATCTCCCCATCTATATTGTTTTGCTCTGAGCAACGGTTTGTGGCCCTCACTATCTATAATGTTGTGTTCATATACCTCTCCTTAGGGCGTGCTAGTGACAGTTGTTTTGCAGCTAGGCCTGGAATCGCGGATGAGGTTATCTCACACAGAAAATTTAGGGTTTTTTGTATCTCGTAAATATATTCATTGGTCGTCTGTTTGACTTTGCAATGTTGTAAGTGGGTCATATAGATATATTTATTTGATGTTTTCTTCAAGCTAAAATAGAGACTGACTTGGGCGGTCCATTCATCGTCAGCATACAATACATGTGGTATATCGCTAGATAACAGTCAGAGTTACGTGATTAATTAAGAACGATCTGGTTCAGTCTTTTATATATCCATATTTCCAGTGTGTGTGTGTGTGTGTGTGTGTGTGTGTGTGTGTGACCTCAGTAATATATGTGTAAATACGTTTCGTGTGTTAAACATGCTATAAATGGAAACTCCATGGTAACCATCTGTGTGAGGTAATCCCTACAGATTTTATCAAAATTCCATCACTATCACTAAAAAGAAACTGAAATCCGTGAGGCCAAAGACGGGAGATGTTTTTTTATTGGTGGCTTTTTTAAGTGCAAATTCGTGTTTCATTATTCAAATAAATTGGGGCACAGCATGAAGTCAAATATGTAATCAAACGAATATCTGAGGACACAAAACTTTCGGACAATGTCTATATTAAAATACAAACTTCAAACGTTACTAATGCAAGAGCAGAAGTGTATTTCCAAACTTCATTGATGATATTAATTTTATATTAATAACAACATATTTGAATACATCTATATGTACAACACTCATCTTCTAAACGCTGCTCAGCATTTCTGGGTAGGGGAAAGACTGGTTGGCACGGTGTCAAGATAATGTGACCGAGTGGAGTGCAATGTCAATGTGTTCAAGAAGTGATATTTCAGTATGAGAGCACTATCAAATCGCCCAATAAAACAAAACAAATAAATGGAATAGCAATAAAAGCTTAACTAAACTTAAAAGGTGTAACAACGTTGTAAAAACACTATACGGATATGTATAATAAGGAATAAAAATCAAAATCAAACAACAATCTTCGATGAAGAACTATGAAAACACTCTGCGTAAGCAAGACCTGGCATAAAGTCAAATTCTATTAACAAACTCAGGTCACAAACCGGCGCTTAGGACCACGTGGCGATACATGGACAGAATGGGTTTTGAGTGAGCCTGAAATCGATACATATAAAACAGGAAGCGAAATGTTGGCTGAGGAGTCGAAAAGATGGGTGGGGAATTATCATCTTTATCCGAAAGTCAATACCACAAGGAGTTTTGTTTAATCGTTGTATAATTCCTAGTTGGATTGAATATTTCCTATTCAGACTGAATGTCCATAAAACATGGGTTTGTTCGGTGTAAAAAATGTGAATGTAGGAAAATCACGTTTATACATTTGTTTTTGTTTCAAGATATTATTAGAGGTAAAAATTGGTTGTTATCTTATTCTTGCGCCTTTATGTCATTGACAATCCCCCTTAAACACTTGGTTCCAGTGCCTTATATTTGACTTACGACTTATTTGCATGTTCTCTGGAATTAGATTTGGTATTTTTTAAAGATAAATCCATACTCTGAGTAAGATCGTTTCAAAGTTCTCGAGAGGAAATCGTAAACTACATAAAATACAAAACTATGATTTATCGGGGAAAGTCTATGTCCAGGAACTTTAATTTTACATTCAGCAATCGCCTTTTTCCGTATCAACAAAATGTCAACTATCCCAAAACTAAAAACGATATGACACTTAAGAATGTCGGGCTTAACCGACTAACGTCGCGAAAAACATCAAAACGTTACCTCAATCTAGGAAACATGGCGCTTTCGTGTTTTTGACACTAATCATGAGAAAGCTCACATCCGAGAATCGATTTAATTGGATTGATCTGGTATAATATCAAATCAGGTTTGACATGTTTACTATAAACTATTGAATCTTCGTGTCACTTTTGACAGTACTTAACACCTATTTCTAATGACTCATTTCATAATACTATACCTTTATAATGTGTGGTCGTATGATAAATGTTTTTGACAAAACGTGAGTTGTTCGAAGAAAGGGCGGGAACAAAAGCGGGATATAATTCTATATTAAAGAATGATTAGAAACACGATAAGTAAACTTAAGTAGTCAATACAAAAAACCAAGAGGACACTTTTCAAAAGGCGTAAGCCATAAACAAGGGCAATGCAGTCAAACCTGTCTTTAAAGACCACTCATGGGAATCAAGAAAAGTGGCCTCTATAGACAGGTGAGCTTTAAATCCAGGTTTAAATTAGTTGACATATGAAGAGAAAGGATCTAAAAATGCTGGCCAATAAAGACAGGTGGTTGTCCAAAAGAGGTGGCCTTTAAGGCAATTTTGACTGTATATTGAAAACGTTGGGCGTGCGCATATAAAACAAATATTCAATGGAAAGAAAAACGCTAAGATTTTATTAAAATAAGAAGTGAAACGAAAAGTTCACGAAGGGGTGAGCTAGTTACACTCTTGTCACCGCCGTGTCTCCGTAAACAATGTGAATTGTATCATAATTACAATGAAACTATAAATATTTCTTAACAACTTTCTGCACCGATTATCAGTAGCGCTTAAGTCACTAACTTGATATATCTAGATACACTTTACAATTATATTGAAATGAGTATGTAAGGCTTTATTATGATTATAAGATGTTATTTTATCATCGAAATGATTATTTATCTATGCAATTGCACAACAATTTTCAAAAATTCAATTGTTATCCAATTTACATTGGAATGGTTGGTATAAAATAACTAATACTTTACTGTATTTTTATGAATGTCCATCCGAGATTAGTACAGTATACTTGGACTTATGGTTTTGTTGAGTTGTCTTTACTTTTGTATTTATTCGGCAAGTTAAAATCTTCCAACTTGATCTAGATTGGAAAGTTATTGGTTGCTCTAAATGATGATTTCTTTTTGAGTTGTTCAATTTTTCAGTATACACGTAGAAACGGGCCAGCGATAAATATAATATCTAATGCAAAAATGCAATCTGAAACATGCCTCCGATAAAAATGATATTTATAAGAGAGGAGGCAATACTCTGTGTGAGACACCCACGTCCCGAACAACAGATCTTGCTCGAAGCCGCCGTCATTAATGGACGCTAGTGAGAAAATTGATTTAAAATAGACAAGACTTCGGTAAAATCAAGGCTACAGAGCTAAGATGAAATATTAACTCTCTGTGTGAGAGAACCTCGTTCAAAATTTCAGGTCTAACAACGAATCAACCTCCATCAACGGACGCTCAAAAGACAATGAATCTAGAATAGATAACAAGAACTATACGGAATTAAATGTGAAGCCGGGTAGGAAAGTTTATTGGTTGGGAAAATTTATCACAAGAACATTATAAAACTGGCTAAGTCCAAAATTATGAAAGACACGAAAGCATGACGGCAGTGACACATGTGTAGAGGAAACGCTTACCATATCGCGAGCACCCAGTTTCGCTTCTAGTTTTTTAATAGAAGTTCGTGATGTTTCCAATTTTAATTAATAAATGTATATTTGGTTAAGTTTGCTGTGTGCGTCCAACGTTTTCCTTTTGTTTGCCAATGTCCATGGACTTACAACTTTAGAATATCGTCTTGGTTTTTTTTTTAATAGAGGCCAGCTGCAAGGAGCATACTTCTGGCAAGCATTTAGTACTTTATCAAAGTCAGTAGTGTACAAGTTATTCATGATGTTCAATGTTATGCACCATATGCCTTAGAGCAAAATAAGACAACATGTCTTTATTTGAAATATGCAATGCCAGTAGTAATATTATTGAATGAGCAGAGAAAACCCAACAAAAATTTGATAATAATTCAATCATTGCCAAGACAATAAGTTAAATTGAAGGACTATCGACGGTCATCCAGTACAAATCAATTAGTGCTGGAATGTCTTGTTAAACATAGTTGTTGTATCATGAGATACCCATGTATAGTAATTCTATAAGTATGAAGAAAATTATGTAATAAAGTTCTGTTATAAAGATTTGATATCAAATATGCAAACTTTTGATAGATAAAATTGTATTATGAGTTTGTTCTTATTTTATGATAATTAATCATTTTAAACTAACTTATGTCGACTCAAGCAAAAAAAGTACGAAATCAGATATAAAGAAGATGTATTCATGCACGTATTACATCGTTATGCATAGATATTTAGCAATCAGATAGATTGATTTATGATGCATCTATCAAGTTCATTTTAAGTAGAAATAGATTGAACATTTGATTTATTTCACATGTTCATATATTTACAAGATTTACATAATTATAACTCATTAATATTGATAAAATGTGTTACCCATTGATATATTAATTTGTATAAATTGAAAAAATAGGAACCAACAAGTTTTAGGAAGTATTTTAACTAAAAACGCTACAAAAACGTTAAAACAAGGAGGACGCTTTGTTAATAAAAGTATATTGGGTTCTTTTTTCTGCGCGCGTCCAATGTTTTCCTTTTGTTTGACCATGTCCATTGACTGACGGCTTTTGAATATTGTCTTGGTTTTTCGAATTTACTACTTTTGTTTCATCTTTCATGCATGATACATTGTTAAAACTTATCAAATGTAATTGTTCATAAAGTTCATAATTGTTGAATGTTAACTTTAAAAATGCTTTTTATACATGAAACTGTACTTTATGCCATGATGTTGTTGATGTGTCAATACTGCGAAGAATGTATCAACACGTCTTTATCAATATGTATATGATAAACTTGGTTTTAATGCAGCTGCAATACAACATAATTCTCCCTTATTAGTGCTTCGTTATTCCAAATATTAATTTCAAACACATAAATGAAAAAAGTTCAATAATGTGTGTAGGTGTCCTCAGTCCAGAAATATTCCTGCAGCATTTAAAAAATAATATGAAAGCTCGTTTTTAAGCAGAGTTGAGCGTAACAATTAATCATTGTCGGCTTAAAAAAGGATTATGATATAAACAACAAAACAAAACAAAATAGAAAATTTTAACACAGTAATGGTATATGAAATGTTTAAATCGATGTTCAAATAGAATATTGGAAAATGTGTAGATAAACCGATAAATTCTACAACATCTTAACCCGTTAACATTGTAAAAGAATGTCATAAAGTTAAGGCTTTTTCAATCATGTTCATCTTCTTGAGAACATCTGTATTTACTAGTATAGCTTCAATTTGTTTTCAATTAGTTCATTTGCATGCACGTTGTTTGGTTCATATTTTCATTACACAAACTCAGAACATTTACGTAGAATTCAACAAACAAACATTAATATTCTTAATTGTCTCATAATTTTTTTTCTTTTCAGGTTCGTTGGGGAGGAATTTTAACAAAGGCAAAAATAATCACAAATATGTTAAACATAATTATTCTGCACACTCAAAATGTATATCGTGCACCAGTAAAATGTGCCCCGCCGCAGGGGTCAGTATTTAACTCTCATAAAACGACATTATTGGATGCAAATGAGGATTTGAGTAAGAAATGCACTGTATAAACCTGCATATTGATGTAGTTAATGATATAATGATATATTGCATGCACTACAGCACTGTGTAATATACTGCTTAATATGTATTTGTATTTATTCATTTATGGATTGGTCAACAACACATTTCTTATGATAAGAATAGCACTTTTGGTCTTTGGTGTTGTTTAAAAAAAAAATGCAAATTGTCAATATTTTGAATAAAAATGTATATCTCAATATTTCTCTGTGGTTGGTTTTTTGTTAACTGTCATCCAATTCATTTGCATTCCACTGAAATATATTTACAAATATGACTTTTGTAGAAATATAACGCGCCGGGTCGCCCTTGTTTCGTTGGTTTAAGTATAATAGTTGTAATATCTCAGAAGTTTCATATATGTGTCCACCTATAATAAAATGTAGATGAGACCACCCAGAACGTCTCTTACACATCACCTTGGACTGATTTACAACATTTAGATAAACATGTAGAAAGTAGTATTGTAAATAACAATGTTTCATAAACAAATCGTCAACAGTATGCGTTACCGTTTTAAGTATACATAATACATTAATAGACAGAGTCTTTAACACATCGCTATTTGTTACCGATATATAAAAGAATTTCAAGATAACAGTTGCCACCATTTTGAATACGGAACTATCAGTTTGTTTTCGTCAAGAAATAAAAGATATCATTTTAGAAGTATAAAGATTTTTAGAATAGCCGACATAACAGCAACATTTCTTGTAATTCAGCTTGCAAAGTTTTCCTTGAGGCGCATCTAGGCATCAAGAGAAATCAGTAGTTTGTGCATTGCTCTCCTTAGACCCACTACCTAGGAGAATACAGTTGACGCCAATGAGACAATGCCGGAGATTTGTTTGCAGTATCAATAACAAGATCAATTCATGCCTCCCAAAGACCTTTTCTACTATTAATATGATTGTTCTACATTTTTGACCTTGACTTTTGACCACAATATCAAGGTAAATGAACGTTCTCCATAAGATCTTCCCTCAGTTTTGATATAAGGATTCTAGATTAATCCAGAGAGAAGTTGTTTACTTAATAAGTGTTTAGTTGACTCATTGACCTGAAAAACAACTCTAACATACATTGTATCTTCCATTGCTACTAAAATTGTAAGACAGTTCCATAAACTTAGCTATGATCCTATTATAATTAGATAAGCTGTATGCCTAGTATTAGGTCCCTTTACCGCATCTTTCTAGTACAGACTTGTCATTGCATACCTTCTAACAATAATCCTTGGACTCAATGAAGGGCTTCAGTTGAAAGCTCTAAATATCGAGAAGTCTGGGTCCTGATATATGTCCTTCTGGTTGTTAATTTAACTTGGCGTTGTTTATTACTTCTGAACTCTTTTTCGATTTACTTACTTAGACCAGTTTGTTTTTCGTATTCCCCCTCTGACACAGAACTCAGTGAATGTTTGCTCTACCGCGGCCCCTATTTTTTTTTTTTTTTTTTTTTTTATTAAATACGTATATAATTTTTATATACTTTGCAGTTTAAGTTGGCTCATTGCTGCTGATGTACCTTTGCGTGCACATTGATTGTTTATCAATCTCACTATTCATATACTTAACTATATGTGGAATTGACGGATCTACCATGTATTAGCCACTGTTTTCAGCTAAATATTTCTTGGCTACGTCCTATTTTCGTGTTTCCAATTGCCTTTTGTAAATATGTTTTGCTCGTTTAGATTTTTATAGACAATTAATTGGTTGTTGACATGATTGACAACGCTATGTGTATTTATTAAATTGTTAATGTATGTCCATACTGAGACTTCGTGTCTCGTGTGAGAAATGGGAAGGTTGAGGCCTCATTAACTGGTTTAACCACAACTCCTTGTTTCGTGCAGGGTTAGCGTCCTAAGTCGGTTTACATGGATAACTAGTCTTGGAGATTGTTGTGACATTAATTTATTTCGTTTAATTCCGGTGCTGTATTGTTTGAGGCGGCTATTGTTGGTTTGTCAATGTCTCTCGTTCTGTTGATTCCACTCATCCTGGTTTTTTTATATCAATATCAAGGTCAATAAAGGTTCTCAATAAAATGTTCCCTCATTTTAAAATGAAGACACTGGGTTAAACAAGTAAAAAGTAATTGGGCAAAGTAAGTTGTTGGCCTCTTTGACCTTGATTTTTGACCTCAAAATAATGGTCAAGAAAGGGTTTCCCTTAGATCTTATAATTACTTCAGTATTAATATGACGCCTCTACATAATTAGTTTTTGGTCGAACCTCCTGTGGATTTCACTGACCCTCTATGGTACTGTAGGGAGTCAGAAGCAAACCATATAACAAATTTATCGCATCGAGGCCCTTTCTTGTCCTTTAGCATTTACCCCAAATCAATCCTATTTTATAATCACAACGTATAAACAATGTTTTGCGTAAAGTGAAACTAGACCTCATAAATGTTAATGTGAAAATTGGAGATAACTTCAGCGAAACAAAGTCCATTTTCGCAATTTCATATATAGCTTACGTTTAAAAATTCCTGTTTTGACTACGCGCACATTTTAAATTTTGGCAAGACAATTTTGTATTATTATTGGGTAT
>JAUMGZ010011019.1:0-10192 GCA_032359645.1 Pododesmus macrochisma | reverse complement strand
TTATATTTGATTATCAAAATGATGAAAACACGTGAGATTTTTGCTATGAATGACCGATAGTCATTTCTTGGTAAAATCTTGATGTATAAAGGTGTCTGAAATTGTGTGAAAATTTCCTGAATTTTTCTCTATTTGTTAAATTTGCACATTAAGATTTTGAAGCATAATTTCCCACCCAAAAAGTGTGCACATTACTTAGGTTTTTACGGTAAGAACAGGTGTTAATTTGTCTGAACACATTTTAATTACTTTTCTTCCATCTTTTTTTCCTTGAGCATATAATTTACTTCAGCTGCTGTAGGTGGACCCTGTAACTTCTGTCCATTCAACATTTCTACTTCCAATTCTTCAATTGTCTGTAAAAAAAACAACCTCAATTTTCAAACAATTCAAATCATTTTTGAAACTGAAAAGATGCGTTCATTGGGTTTATAACTATAAATACACTATGCTATTTCAACCATTTACTAGTAATTAATTGAGTTTACAACGCGGATGAAAAGAATACACAAATACAATATAAACATTCTAACTACATACCTGTGTAACCTTAATATAGTAATAATATTAAAGATATGTTTTGGGTGTGTAATACAAGATGTTGAATTGCACTAGTGCGATAAAGAAACAGTTTTCTTGAGATGACATCAGTGTCGTGTTGTTTTTCCATGAACCAAAGTCGGTAAAAACTATTTAATTAATACACATAAAATTGTAAATTAGTTGATAATACTGGTGGAAAAGGAAAAGAAACAAATGTGGCTGGTAGGTAATATATACAGGATGACACATGTTTTATACGACTACACAGACAGCACTTGTTTTTTTCATCTAAAATTCATTTATTACACTCAACTGCTTCAGGGTAGCATGGAATATGAATTTCTGCACGCAAACAACTTGTGCTGTCTATGTAGCTGGAAAGCACACATGTATAGTTCTGTACATTTATTACAGTCAGAAATCTCCTCGTTATTTGGCATTAAGTCGGATTAAACAAGTATGTTGAAACTAGAATTTGCAGGAGTAAAATAATCTTTTTAGATAAAGACTATTCAAGTTTGGTCAGTTAAGCACCTGTGAGGTACATAATATGCCCGTCACTAGTTTTACATTTGAATCTAGGAAATATAATAAGTATTGGATGTGAAACTTTTTAAAAGTTGTAGGATAAATCAGTCTTATTTAATAATACAGAATGGACAAGGTCTTTCTTTGATGTCTAGAAAAAAAGCATTTAAACAAGTCATCAGAAGTGATATGAATCCCCTTGTGTGCCCACAAGTATGAGCAAGGCAAAGCCTGGCCTTTTGTAAAGCACAAAAATCAGAAGAGCACATTTTATCAAGGTAATGTCATAATGGACATGTGCACCAATTTAGTGAAATTCAGTTAAGAAATGAAGTCACTAAAGCACTGACAAGGGAGTTAAATAAACAAAGGAAAATAACTCTGTAAATAAGGGGGCGCAGGGCAGCAAACATGAACTTGTTCAAGGTATTGTCATACAAAATATGTGTATTAAGTTAAGTGAAATTCTGTAGAGAAATGAAGTCAGTCAAACGTTGACAAAAGGATTTGAGCAAAATAAACAAAGGGCAATAACTCTGTTAGCACCGAAAGGTTTTGTCATTCCAAACACTTGCATCAATTTTTTATGAAATTCCATTGAGAAAATATTTCACTAGAGAGCAGACAAGAGAATTTAAGTTAAATACACAAAGGTTAATAACTCTGTAAATAAGGGTACGCGGGGCACTAAACACAAACTTGTACAAGAGATGATGGTTGTGAAGAAGTGTATGAAGTTTCATTACAATTGCATAAAAACCTCAAAGACTCATTGCTAGGGACAATAAGGTAATGGTACAACCTTGCATAGATTCATCATTTTGGATAAATTAAAATTGAAAATTTAGGACAATCGATTTGCACATACCGACAACACCAGATATTAACCATAGTGGTTCATAAAAAGTAGTCACTTGTAAATGTCATCCCCAACAAAACTGGTAGAACCATGAAGCTTTCATTATATGGTGTGCATCTTTAAGGAAAATTTGCTCTGAACAAAATTTTAATTTGATATTCAGTGGTGTGTGAAAACTAGGTCACAGGACCTACTAGTATAAATGCTTTGCTCCCTTAACCCAAGTTTCATAAGCATGTAAACTTTCAACATTCTGCATATAAATAAAAGTATGTGAGATATGGTCTGGACACAGTTTCCTAGAACGTTCAGTGGTGCATGAAACAAAGGTCACACGGATCTATTTAAAGCTTGTAAGACCCTATCATCCCAAGTTTATAAGCAGGAGAAGTTCCAACATTCTACATATGGTCTGTGAAATTTCTGGACACAGTTTTTTATACTTTATCAATAAGTGCAAGAAAAGTAGGTCATAGTGACCTAAGTTTTTCATCCCTAGTTGTATAACCATGCAAAGTTGCAACATTCTGCATGAAAGGATATGGGAAATATGGTTTGGGGGGAAAAAACACATAATGGCTGGACAACGGCAAAAAATGTGTCCTATCAAATAGTGGCATATATATATTTAATATGTAATTTGGTGTATTGTAAATACTTTTGGATGATGTTGAAAGGACAAATCACATTTTAGCCACAATGTAAATACAAATGAAAACCTTAGTATTCTGTATACAAAAGGGATTCTTTAAACTTACAACCCTATACTTTTTGCATGTTTTTATTCTTACCTTCCCTGTTTTAGCATAAGCTTCCGCAACTTTACGATTTCTGCCACCATAGCATGTTGTGACAAGATCTGCAACCCCACAGCTCTCCAAAAATGTACTCTGTTTGGACGTATCTGAAATTAGGTTTATCAACAATTAACAGGCAAATTACACACAAAGCAAACAAATAAAACATTGCACTGCCCTTATTATACAGAAGTTTACATGGAATGTTGATTTGAAGCCTTTATATTCCACTAACTACTTTTTAAAGTATACAGTACCATACTGGCAAATGACTTAAGAGGTTGAATGAGCTTTATGTCCATCTGGTTAAAATAGCAATACAATTTCATTTGATGAGTTTATAATAATTAAGATTTTAAAAGTTTGTCAAATATTCTCCCTTTTGCTCCCCTAGTTGCACCATTGTAGTTCTAGCAACAGTATTTAAAGAAATCTTTATCCCCTTCACCAAATGATGCCTCCCACAATGTTTAAAATAATTTTCTCCTATGGACTAATGGAGTAGTGATATTTAATAAGTTCCATTGATAGAATAGTGCAACTGTGATATTTTATAATTTTGATAGAAGATTTCTGAAAATGTTGTCAATTCTCCCCATTTTAGACTCGTGAAAGCCAAGCCCAATCATATGAAAATAACTGAATCCTCTTCATTTAGGGATGCTTCCTATCAAGTTCTGGTGAAATTGGTCTAGAAGTCACAGTTGTGAAAAGATAACATATTTGCTATAGTGTTGAACTTTGACTCCAAAATGTGTATAAATCTTTTTTTCACCTAAGAGACTTAAGAGTCATGCCTTGAAGCATCATACTTAATTCTCCATGCTCCAACATTACTACATTTGAAAGTATTGAGCTATACACCTTCTAGTGTATTAGGAAGAGAATTTTGAAATGTTGTCTAATTTTCTCCATTTTGGCCCCCTTGTGAAGCCCCCTGGAGGCTGAGCCCCATCATATGAACACAACTGAATCTTCTTCCCATTGGTTCAGAGGTTTTTGAGAAGTCTAAAATGTGAAAAGTTAATGTTGGCAACAACAGACAGCATTTCATATGTGTAGTCTATCTTGGACCTTTAGTAGTGTAGACAAAACTCATAACTAAAGACATAATTGTTAACATTGTTTGATTCCAAAGAAAAGTATCAATAGCAAGGAAGTTAAAGCCATACAAATTAATTACATTTATATGATCACGAGGATCAGACTGATTTTTGTTAATCAAGATAAGCCGGGAGGCATTTAAGTTTTATTTTAAATTCATAAGAGATGCTTAAAACTTTTGAAGGACAAACTTTGCAAAATGATCTATTTGAAAGCAGCTAAGACTTCAGTCTTATATTTGTAGCTTGTTTTGCTTTGGAGTAATTCTTAAAGAAATTATTATCGCATAAAAATGTATAAATGCTTATTCTATATTCATTTATTCTAAATAAAAGCAAAGAAAACAAGAGGCCCATTGGGCCTTAAGGTCCACCTGGATCAAATGGGTATATAGGTAAATTAGGTAATAGGTTCATGCCTTGAACTAACTTGGTTCTCTGTGCCCTAAAGTAATTACATAACAAAGTATTAAATACTAAGCCTTCTAGATTATATAAAGGTTTCTGAAATTTTGTCAAATTTTCCCTATTTGGGCCCCCTAGGAACTGAGCTCCCTCATTTAACAATTTGAATCCTCTTCCCCAAAGGAGCCTTCTACCAAATTTGGATGAAGTTGGATCTGACCAGTAATTGTGAAAAGTTAACATATTTGCTATATATACATTGTATATACATATTTAAAGTGTGGAACTTTGACCAAAAAACCTGTAATCTATTTTTGACCCCATGGTCATGCCTTTACCAAACTTGATTCTTCATCCCTTAAAGTGACCACATTAAGCTTTAGGCCTTCTAGTTTATATGAAGATTTTTGAAATTTTCCCCTTTTGGCCCATCCTTGGGACCGAGCCCCTTCATTTGAACATATCTGTTTGGGTTTGGGTAAAATTGGTCCAGTAAGTTTGGACAAGAAGTCAAAAATTTGAAAAGTTAAAATATTTGCTATAGTGTTGAACTTTGACACTAAAACGTGTAACCTATTTTTGACCCCACGGACAGGCCTTCAACAAACTTGGTTCTCCATGCCCTAAAGTTACTACATAGCAAAGCATTTGAAAGCTCAAGGCCATCTAGTTTATAAGATTTTTTAAATTTTGTCAAATTTTCCCAAATTGGAGCCCCCAAAGTTGCACCCCCTGGGGTCCAAGTCCCCTCATTTTTACAATCTGAACCCCCTTCCCATAGGGATACTTCCTATGTAGTTTGGATGAAATTGGTTCAGTGGTTTAGGACAAGAAGTCGAAAATGTGAAAAGTTCAACATATTTGCTATAGTGTTCAACTTTGACCCAAAAAAATGTAACCTGTTTTTGACCACAGGGTCACGCCTTTAACAAACTTGGATCTCCATGCCCTAAAGTAACTACATACCAAACATTAAGCTCTAGGCCTTCTAGTTTATGAGAAGATTTTTGAAGTTTTGTCAAATTTCCCCCCTCTTGGCCCCATAGCTGCGCCCCCTGGGGACCGAGCTCATTCATTTGAACAAATCTAAACTCCCCTAGAGATACTTCCTACAAAAATGGGTAAAATTGGTCAGCGGTTTTGGAAAAGAAGTCGAAAATGTGAAAAGTTTATGATGACGGAAGCCGGACAGGATTTGTATGAGTAAAGTCAGATGGACTATAAATGTCAATAAGAATGTGTGATGAGGAGGCTTCAAAATAGCTGATGGGGACCTGAGAAACAAGTTTTTTGTTTTTTCTGCCCAATACCTCCATAAAAGACTTGACAAAATTTGACCATTTCCATTAGACCTAATCGTATTACTGCTGCCTTTGTATTATCTCCATAACCAAGGCCATCAGCAAACCCAGCCCCTACAGCCACAATGTTCTGTAAAAATAAGAATCAGCAGAATTAAATACTCAAAAATCTATTTTCATAGAACAAATTCTTTTAAGAACGAAGCTACATTGTTCTGTAGATAGAATAATCAGCAATTTTTTTTAAACTCAAAATCCAATCATCAGAAAATCAATTAATATATTCAAAAAATATTGAAAAGTAAGGGAAGTCAAAGATGACAACTTATAATTTTACCTTTAAAGCACCACAGACTTCTACAGTGGTCTCATCATCAATAACAACAATTCGGAAGTAGTCAGTCTGGAATACATCTTTTAATAGGGCACCATGTTCTTTACACTGAGAGCCTGCAAGAGAGTAAAATAAAGTACCGGTAAATATTGCAAAGCCTAAATACACTTAAGATCTTGATTGTAATTAACGTACAAGGAGCAATTGGCTTATTGCTTGTGTATTCAATGGGCTATGGTCATATTTAAAGTTTACTATATACTTGAAAGATCAGTGAAACCAAACATTGCTAAGCCTAAATACACTTAAGATCTTGATTGTAATTAACGTACGAGGAGCAATTGCTTGTGTATTCAATTGGCTATGGTCATATTTAAAGTTTACTATATACTTGGAAGATCAGTGAAATATTAACATAAAATATCTAAGTGTAACCCTTGTCCGTAATGACTACGATAACAATTTCTTTCAATTTTGTTTTACACAACTTGAGTATGCATTATTTCAGAATAGATAAAACAATGTTTTGATAAAATATAAGATTAAAGCTTTAAATGGAACTTAGAAATGTCAGATATCCATAGAACTTTAAAATTGTTTTTACAGAGACATTGTTTCCTACATTCATTTAAAGTACCAACAGTAATAATGAATACATTCAACAATGGCATTAGACCTACCATTTAATATATATAGCAGAAAGCATTGGTTCTTAAATATGGAAAATTTCAAAATGATTGGAACGGTAAATCAAATGAAACCTTACCTATTGTAGCTTCACAGTAGTTCTCCTTGGCCACTTCGTTGGCAATGTTAGCTCCCATGAGGGCAGCACATGGTATACCTAGATGTTCCCTGATTACAGAGGAGATGAGCAAGATACCACCGCCTTCTTTAACATCAAATCCCTAACAGAAAGAAAAACTTTGTCATTAAAATCATAATGTTAAATTGTACATAATGTGACATGACATAATATGGTATAGCTCAGCAATAATATATCACGTTGGTTTTTGTCTGCTCTTTGTATACCAATTTTCACTGAAATCAGTCAAGATTTAGGGAAGCTATGGCACAGAAATGACTCAACTAATGAGAAGTTATAGAATGAAATTCATAATAACAATTCGAATGCTTAAATATGCATGCATCACATTAGCCCGAGTCTTGTCATTATTTGAATAAATTAGAATCCCCTTCTCCCAAGTATGGTCCCTACCAAGTTTGGTTGAAATTGTTCAAGGAGTTTTAGGGTAGAAGTAAAACAAGAGGCCCATCAGACCTTCACATCCATCTGGTTAAAATAGGCCAAAAACTAAATATTTGCATTTGAATAATTTTGACCCTAGGGACATGCCTTAAACAAACTTGGTTCTCCATGCCCTTAAGGGATGGATGACGGGCGGACAGGATTAGTATGAGAGAAGGCCTTCTTGGACCTTCGGTCCAGATGGACTTTAAACCGGATAAAAAAACTATATGTGCAAGTGCACAACTTCAGATTTAGTGCGAGGTAACTACAACATTGGAGTTCCTGAAATCTGGATAAAACTGTACATAGGAGTTGTGAAGACAAGACTCTATGTACAGACAGACAACTTGATTTAAATATAAACCCTGAAATTGTTGGGACGGTATAAATATAACGAATGCAATCAACTTTTTGTTGAAAATAATAGTTTACTTGAAAAAAGAAAATGTCAACACCACATGACAGTTTTATTGTATCCAAATATCACAGCCATATTGAAATCACGTTGCATGCTTCACTGTTGGTGTAGTGATCTTCTAAACATCTAATGTCTTGTATCCATCAGGGTACGAGAAAAATTGATTTAATTGTCTATAACCAAATCAGATTGTCACGGTTTCATATTTATTGACAGTGACACTGGTTCTAGTGTTTACAAGAAACAAGGTGGCCTAAACCTCTCAATGTTGTCAGGGCAACATGAACCCAAATTTGGGTGAGCCCTACTCTAAAGAAAACAATGTCAGAGACACAGTTCTATTATGGAAAGCAGTCTAATTTGTAACAAAATATTTTATTACTTTCCACCCTCTGTATGTTCCAAATGACAAACATACATATCTTCTAGATCTCTGTGGCAAATAAAATGCTTTATATAAAATAGATTTTAAGTTATAAATACACTGTACAATTTCACATAACTTATTTTTCATTCTTATAATTTCAATAAAACGAAATAAAAAAAAGTTCTTTGTGTTTGTCTGCAAACATTGAAAGTACCTTAATGAGTGACACAGCTATTGCACCATCGTTGATTTTCCCTTTGAGTTGAATGCAAATCTTTTTTATGAATTGATGAGGGAGGACAAAAATCAAGATATCTGCTCCAGTGGCCGACTCTGCTACATCAGGTATAGCTACCTATGTAATGACAGAATATTTCATAATGTTACAAACACAATTAAAATTCAAAAAGAAATCAGAAAATCTTCATCCGCATATAAATCACAGATAAACTTTACAATACCTTTTGGTTTGCAACCAACAAAACTGTGCTGTCAGGAAAAACATTATCGCAACATAATTTACATAAATTTTCGTTTAAATAGAATATTCTGTGTATACCACAGATTATGAATATGTACAGGTGTTTATCAAATGCATTGCTATTTGAGCTAATGGTAAATATTATGTTCAGATTGACATTTAAAGTGTCCATTTCAAAAGTATTCGTCATGTACATACTACATTTGTAGGCAACTTGTGACCAGGTAAATATTTAACATTCTCGTGGTCTTCATTGATGATTTCTGTAAGTTTTCTTCCATCAATCATTTCCTCAAATACCCACATACGAACTTCCTCTGCAAACTTTTCAGGATGATCCTTCACATTGTTTCCAACAATTTTGGCAATGGCTGAACCCCTAAAAGTACAAACAAAATTACTGACAGTAAAATGTTAAAAAACTAACATCATGGTCATTGATGTTGAATATGTATATGAGAGATATTTCTGTGACTTATTCTTCAGAAAAGTTGGCTTACTTCACTTATTAAACCCAGCATTTATAACTAAAAACCTTTTGCATTGTTTTGGGTGAGAGCTAGCCTCCCTGCAGGTAAACTATCGGTAACATGGTCATTTGAGGTCATTTTGTTAAGTGACCAAAAGAAAACATGTCTGTAATTATGTACATGTATACATGTATGTGTTTATGTAAATGTAAATTAAAAAATAACGATCACAAATATCCACAAATACAGACTGTGTAAATATAGAGTATATATTGTTCAAGTTTTGAATACATAATATATAGTGTTTTATATATGTTTACACCCGCACACACACTTAAAAAACCCTCAAATACGAATTGACACCTAGCTAGCTTTAATAGTGCAAAGGGGGTCTGAGCAACAAACTGAGTAAACTTCAAACTTGTGTCACAGATAACACTGTTAATACATGTAAAAGGTCATTGTAAATGAACAAATAAATGTTTTCTCGACCATACCCCAAAGGATATATACATGTACTAGGTGAATATCTTTTAAATAAGATATTCATTTGAAAGTGTTTTATTCTGAATAATATTGTAAATACCACAGCTGCCTTCTTGCTACGTAACAATGATATCATTGAATAATTCATACAAAATAATCCAAGAATTATATAGATATAAATATTCTTTGCACCTAAAATATATTTTCTTGTTTTGACTGAACAGTGAGAAATTAAAAACCAAGTTTTTTCTCTCAAAATAATTAAGTTAGATCATGAAGGAATATAATAATTATGTGTTTTCATTTAATTATTTTCCTTGGTTAAATAAAGGTCATTATTTTATGAACCTTAAACTTTTAAATTATTTTCTCACAAATCATTTTAATATTAACTACTATGAAACGTGTATGCTAAGACTTTCAATGACTTGTAAGAATTGACCTAGATTTACAAACAATCATAACCCAATATTGCATATATTTAAATTGCAGTAGTCTCAATCTCAAGTCAACATTTTATTCCTTACTTTCCCTCCTAAACATTTGTATTAGAATGCTAAACATCTTTCTAGTTAACCATGTTAACTTAGAACTATAAAATAAGTAAAATCTGAAGTAAAATATCAATCGTATAACAAAAATGTTCGTTTAAATAACATTAAATTTTTCTTTAGCATAAATTTGCATGATCTGTCAGATAATCTTTACTATTGAAATTTAACGAATTCATCAGACTGATGACAAATTAAAGAGTATTTATATTACCTTTCTACAAGTTTATAGAGGCTTATGAATAATACAGTAATAAATAGAGCGAAACACTGTTAAATGACAATAACTTAATTGAT
>JAUMGZ010011008.1:0-10192 GCA_032359645.1 Pododesmus macrochisma | reverse complement strand
AAGATTTGCTTCTGTTGCTGTACAGTTATCCCATATAACATCAGCATATTCTAAAGTAGGTCTCAGATATGAGGTATGACATCATTACTTAAATGAATGTTAATAGTACAATTTTGATTGGTCACTATCATGAGTCTCTTTTATAACCAAGGATCTATTCAACTTATTACAATACTTCTCTTAATTAAATTAAAATATTGTGTTTGGAATTTTTAATAAATTAAGATTACAATTTGTACAAAACACATTTGTACTTGAACACACAAGAAAACTATCAGTTGTTTATAAACCCAAATTATGTTGTGTATTTAACCATTATTTCAAAAACAATGTTTGAACAGAAACCTTCCATAATGACTACGATAACATGGCCAGCTGATATCCCTAACTAGATTTAACTCTTAGACATCTAACAGACACAAATTCCCTTCCTTTCCTTCCTATATAAGTCTTAGGGTACAATATATGAAGGTTGTATGACAGTATCTGTAATAGTTTTGATGGAATAGACTTGTGTTTATGGATGACAATGGACATAGTTTGTTTGTTTTTTGGGGTTTAGTGTCCCTTTAACTCATGTATAGGTCATATTGAGACAGTGTCTGCTTGCGACAGTGGGCAATTATGGAGACATTGACATGATACTTCTCTCGGTCACATTTTCCTGACACAGAGCCAACCAGTCCTCCTCCTTAATGCAGAGTTCTTAGCGAGAAGATTGCCTAATTTTAAAATCTTAGGTTTTGGCCCGACCGGGATTCGATCCCATAACCGGACAATGGACATAGAGTGATCAGAGCAAATCAGGTGAGCCAAGAACTTAACAGGTCCACTGTTGACCCAACTAAAATAACTTTTAGTGTCTAAGTTTTCGGTATGCACAATTCCATGTACAAATGAGTGTAATCAGTGGTACCCCCCATGTTGTCATGAATTGTATTCTGGAGATGGGATAGCAAGGTTTTCAAGATAGCTATCAGGTGAGCCATCTTAGATTTTTCAGCCAAAAATTTGTTCATGCTTACACAACAAGAAGTTTGCATACATAAAATATTTTTGAAAATTTCATGCTAATTGCTTGTTCAGATCATGAGATATAGATATAACAACGTTTTCAAAATGTCTGCCACAACAGCCACTTTAGAGACATCTAACAATCAGATAAGACTTAGTATTTCAATAAGACTACAAACATTAAATAGAAAAGAAAAATAGTAAGGCAATTAAAGTGATAAATATTCTACTTATAATCAAATAAATCTGATAAACATTCAGATTAATTTTTTTTTTAAGACTATATTAAGATACAATTATGCAATATATGCAATATATTTAAAATCCTTACGCTTTTTCAAATGCTGACTTTTCTCTTTCCAGTTGTTTTGTCAGTATTTCTACTTCTCCTAACGCAAAGTCAAGCCTATCTGTAGTATCATTTAGCTTGGCCTGTGTCTGTGCATGTTGTAGTTTCTCCTCCTAAATATAAAGGTAGACAAATAATGATATAATCCTTTTTTTGCCTTTGTTTTAAATGGGGATATTAACTTTAAAATGCTTATCAATACAAGTTATTTAAAACAAATCTTGATATCTTTTTCAAGTGTTGTTGTTATCGATTTATTCCAAAATGAAAACAATAAACACTCTATATTTACAGGAAAAATATCCTCCACCCATGTCCCATATAATATAGATCTGTGCTATAATATACTTAAAACAATGATTTTTCAAGAAGTGTTCAGAATAAAGCACAATGATGTGTTTGGGAAATTCAATCTCCAGAATAAAATACAATGTTATGTAGGAGTGCTTCAGAACTGATTTCAAATAATTAGCAGTACATGTACTTGTAAAGCAATACCGGTATATACATTATAAGTGTCATGTGCCAAAGATGTTGAGTATAGCATAATGATTTTGCATTGTTCATTCTGATAAATAGGCAGAGTTTTTGAATCATGATCCCAATTTTACATAAATTTTTCAAAGTTCTATAGTCCTGAGTCTTTCTATAAATCATAAATCTTAGAAAATCACAAGCATTTGATAAAAAGCTATAACATATACTTTATGACAGAGCATATAAATAGGTTGTCCTAAGTTAATTCATAATCTTTTCCAAAATGGTACATTTAATATCGTAATTGTGAGTCAAATGGGGACAAACCAAGACATAAGGATCCCAGAATAAAATTCAGGCAGTAACAAATGTTTTTTTTTCATTGTTATTACCTCTAGTGTTGTGACGACTTGTTCATACTTGTTTCTAGGAACATACTCATCCCTTAGACTCCTCTGAGAATACAAAAAGAAAAATACATTTTATTTAACACAAAACACCAAACTTTAAACTTCCCAATGAACAGTTTATAACACTATAACTGGCAACAATGAAATTCTGTTCGACTTTAATAGACTATAGTTTGACTTGGCTTTTATCTATAATTTAATGTGGAATTTTAGTAATCAATAATATACACATTTAGTATTAAATACCTTTAAAATATCTGTTTGCTTGACAAACACAATAATATATTAGTGTATATCTTAAAGTAGCATATTCACGACATACATGCATGTAGAAAGAAAATTAAATACATTTTAATCAAATACTAAGGCAACACGGATACTCCCTCAGAAAACATGACTTGCCTCGGTGAACAAATCTTCATGTCTCTCTGAAACCAGGCTAGGGCAATAAATAATTTTATATACTGAATATATTTGGTAAGTGAAGACGGCTGTCAGCCATGTTTATTTTTGTCGTCTGACTGTGATAAACCAGCAGAAAGCATTTGGTGTGTAGCAAACAAAGAGGGATAACTCTTGTTGCAATGTAAACTGATGGTCTGAATAAGAGAGACACAAAGAGGGAAACACAATCGTGTGAGGGAGGCAGGATAATCAGGTACACCGTTATAAAGATAAGGTATAAGTAGAGCTGTCACCGGGAGGCTGACCAATACCTCAGCTTTCGCCAAGTTACTCATTTCATGACATCAACCTGGACTGAATTTTTTTTATTACATTAGACAATTCATCCTCATGGAATGGAACTATTTTGCTCCATAGTTTCCTTGAAATGGTTTGAACAGTGTAGATGATTTAATTTAAGGGTGTAATTATAAGAAGAGGTTTGCTTATGAGATACTTACATGTTTATTTACAAGTCTCATTATCTCCCCTTGAAATGGTCAGAACAAAACTATTTTTTCATCATTCACATCATATGGTTTACAATCATAGTGTGAAGTTGTAATGAAATCCATTAAACGGTGTAGAAGGAGTTATGCTTACAAGATTCATGAACAGATGGGCGGACAGACAGGGTGATGCCTATATACCCCCTAAACTTTTTTGCGGGGGTATAATAATATTAGTTATGTGGTTTGCTACTGATCCCCTAGCTATACATATTTATATTGGCCTACAGAACCTTCGGTCAAACCTATGAATTTTACTGACCCTCTATAGTTCTGTAGGGGGTCAGTAGCAAACCATATAATGAAGACAAGTAATCACACAGAGAATGTTTCTTGCACTTAAGCATTTACCCCATATCCATCCTATTTTATAGTACCATAATCAAAACATAAGTCCTCAAACACAGATTCCTGTTTTTTTCCTTGAGGAGTTTGGTAGCTTATGCATTACATTTTTGTGTCTTCTCTGCGAGAATATTTTTCCTTTTTGCATTGAAGTCTTCTCGGGAAGACGACCCAAATCATTCCATCAAGACAAGGTAGACCTAACAGTTGTAAACATTGTAACACGTAAAATTAAACTAGAGCTCATAAATATTCATGAGATAATGGGAGCTAATTAAAACGAAAACATGGTCCTATTTTCGCCAACTCATTGCTTACAAACACGTACAATGGGACACAACTCCAAAATGCATCCACAATACGAATTTAAAAATTTTAAAGGGACAACTGAAATCTTTGTCAGTGCCATATATTGCCCCCTAAGAAATGCACTAGTACTGACCCTCTACAGTCCCATAGAGGGTCACCTTTTAGCCAATCAGAACTGCAGAAATATGTCCGAGATGCGATAAATGTATATATGAATATACACCTGCTGCATTTCTTCATTCATATAATCTAACTACAATCTAAAGACTTTCTGGTCTCCTATGCCTGGTACATTTTAATGCTCTGTGGCCTTGTTGGTTTGTTAAATTTCAATACAAACTACATTGTTGATGGCACGCCATCACATATTCCTGCATGAAAGGCTAAACCCTTATACCACTGTTACCCCATCTCCCCACCCTGATCACCATATGCTAAAATAGCATTTCTTCGAAAGCGTGGGAATAATTACTAAATAATAAATTAAATTTACTGTATCTTTTCATGTAAAGATATATTTTATAATACCTGAAGATGTTGTATTTCTTCGTCAAAAGATTCCTTTGCCTGGAAACTCTCCCTGAGGCTTGACTCGTGACTTGACAACTGGAAATAATGATACATTTGTTATTTTTATAAGCATTTTTAAAAAAAAAAAATCAGGCAGTACAGCAATACAAGTTCATTGCCACGTGCACACGTTACACTGTACAATGACACATACTGTAAAGATCAAAATGCATTGTATTTATACAATATGTATCACACGATTCCTAGGATTTGAAATCAAATTCCCCAAGAATTTACAACCATCAATATTGCTCAACATGTAGAGTCCTCCAATATACAATATATATGAAAACAAAAATTTATGATACAATACTGTGGTTTTCCCAATTAAGGCTCCTACAATGCAAGGCATCAGCAAATAGGCAGACATTTATGATTTTAAATTGATAAACAGATAAATAATAATGATATCAATACTAGTATTTTTTAGAAAATTACATATAGAGGAATTAATGAATGAGATATAACACAATACCAGCTAGATAAATGTTACATAATTGACTTTTTATATCTCTGTTATAAGTTGAGACCCATTTCTCCTAGTTTAATGTCCTTTCAACTAATGTTTAGATCAAATCAAGATGGTACCTGCTTGCATTTGTGACAGTGTGCATACTTGCCAACATTTCAAAAAATTTGTGGGGGAGATATCATGTGTGGAAATCTAAAATTGTCTAAAAAGTACTTTCAATGCACCCTATTTGGCTAATAATAGTCTAAAATGACATACTTTCTGTTGCTTCATGCAATTTATTAATTTGACTTGAGATTAAAACAAGATTTATGAAATACTGAAGATATAAAAAGTAAATATGAGGGTCAAAAATCAGGAGTCTCCCTCTTAAATAGGGAGACTTGGCAAGTATGAGTGTGCACTAAAGGGGAAATGCACTGTAGAAAATAATGAATTTCATCTTCAGTACAAACTGATACATGTACACAATCCAGACACTTCTGGTCTTGAATGTACCCTGGCCTGATATCTACACATTTATATCTTAAATCTGGGAGAAAATACAAAATGTAGTCTTAGTTTAGTGAGATTTCTCCTTTGCTCAATGGTTTGTTTTTTTTCTAAATAGAAAGGTTTTTTCAAACATACCCAAAATTTGAGAGCTGTGTTCCCCAGATGCATTTTTCTGCCATTTGATCTTTCCATTTGCATGTATTAAGTATGTACGCTCTAAGAGGTGTTTATTATTCGTTTTTTCAATGCTTTTGGAGAGTTATGTCCAGTTTTAAGAAATCAATTAATTAATTTGAGTACTGATAACTAATTGACATAAATACTAATCCCATGAAGATATCTTACATCGTCCTGTAGCCTCTGTATCTCCTGAGTTTGAATACTAATGAGATCATGTAATTGTCCCTGTACTAGTAAATAAGAAGGTGTGTCAGTATAGTCCCCATCGACCATGCCAGAAGTGTGTTGTGAGACTGGACTCCTTCCCTCTCTTGACATGGTGGACACAGTCTGGCTTAGATTCTAAAATGACAAAACATTCACAGTCAAAAAGGATGGATAAAGCTGGTTGAACAACTAATGTAAGACTGGATTTCTCCCCTCTCTAGACATAGTGGACACAGTCTGGCTTAGGATTCTAAAATGACAAAACATTCACAGTCAAAAAATATAGATATAGCTGGTTGAACAACTAATGTAAGACTGGACTCCTCCCCTCTCTAGACATAGTGGACACAGTCTGGCTTAGAATTCTAAAATGACAAAACATATACAGTCAAAAACAATGTACCTGTAAGATTAATATTGTACATTGTTCTATTCTACATACATGTATCACTTGTCACTTGATGTCTAAATGGATCACTAGCTACTCCTATAACATATGAGGTTCGGTTGATGTTACCTTTCATATATGATGCAAAATAAAAAAGTCTCTCATCGTGTTGACCTCTAACATTGTACAAGTAGGCCTAGGTCACTAGTGCGCTTCATTAAATTTGACTTTGTCCAGTTGGCATTCATATCTCCTATGAATGCCAACCAAAAGCAGTTCAGTGCTTAAATTTAGAAGTTAATAACTATATATCCCAATGTAACACCTCGGCCTGTACAGTGTTCTGCAAGCTTTAAGATGGCATTCAACTTTACGGAAAGTATTTTCTTCGTAATGTTTTGAAATATGTTATATTTTTTATGCTTGAAGCATTTAAATGGGATATATATTACTTAAACAGTGCATGAGTATAGATCACCGTTACTAATTTTTTAGCCATTTAAGCCAGTTATGCATACCACTTTATTTCCGGCCTGAAATTGAGCGGCAACTGCATCAACATAATAACAGTCTGCAGTCAGCATAAAATATGTCCTTATAATTAGAGAAATAGAAAACCGACCAACAGGCGATCTCTTATGTTAAAGGAGTAGGGGGTGCCTATACTCCTATAACATAAGAGGCTGCTTGTCATTCGATTTTCTATCGGACATTATTATATGCCAACCCGAACTGCTGATACATGGCACCTGACAAAAGTATCTGGAGTAGGGATGCATGTGGCAGGATTCTCGTTTCCTCATCAAACAATCAAACGTTATTAAGCTGAGAACGGCCCATTAGTCAGTGTTCTTCTTCAAAAATCATATGTGTAACATGAACAGTAATAAAGATAATAAACTCAACAATACAAACAATCAAAATATGCAGATATGCTTCGAGTTTGAGAGTTTTGCGTTTGATCAAGTTTTGAACCATCTGCCCTAACTCCTGTCACACGTTTATGTCCTCACGTGCTTGTAAACAGGATGCAGGTAATGTCATTACATTGACGAAACGTAATCATTTACCTATCCAGTATCTAAGCAGTTACAGCAGTGCATCTATTGACCTGTGGCTTTGCTGTAACGTAATGACGATAACACCCGAGAACTCAGACAACAAACTCGGTCTTCTCGGATTTTTACATACTGGTTCATTAGTTGATAGTACGCTGAAAAGAGTAACACTTATATTGTTCCGGTCTGAATTGTTGGGAACAAACTTGATAGTTTTGTTCCTGTGCACAAAAAAGTGAACAACATTTCACTCAGAAATGAGCGTAATGTTGGACTTTCAGAACTTACTTACGAAGGGAAATAACTCCTATAAACACCACATCTGTAAAATTTAGATGGATCATCTCCCTTTTAGCATCATAGGTGTTTCTCTTTGACAAGGGAATTTTGTTTAAGTTAATATATAGTTGGTTATTTAAAATAATAATAAATTCTTATCTAAATTGTTACATGAATTCTGACTTTTCTTTGACTTGTGCACTTCATATACAGTCATTTTCCTAATTTCGAATCACCGTTTTCCAGTTTGCAATAGTAGATCTTCTTATTTTTAGTTAAAAGAACAAAACCCCATAATTGTTGACATTCAATTATTTAAAAGTGAAAATATAAAATACTTTTAGTGATGGTTTTAACAAGAGGCCCATTGGGCCTTAGCGTTTATCTGGATGAGCATTTGAATACTTTTGATCCTAGGGTCACACCTCGAACACAGTTAGTTCTCCATGCCCTAAAGTTAATACAAACCAAAGCATTAAGTACTTGGCCTTCTATTTTTTCAAATTTTCCCAATATGGGTCCCCAAGTGACCTTCCCTGGGTACTGAGCCCCATAATTTGAATAAATCTGAAACCCCTTCCCCTATGGATGACATCAACCAATTTTTGATGGAATTGGTCCAGTAGTGTTTGAAAAGAAGTTGAAAATGTTGAAAGTTATAATATTTGCTATATATACAGTGTTTAACTTTGACCCCAAAATGCATAAACTTTTTTTGAACCCTGGGTCACACCTGGAACAAAATTTGAATGAAATTGGTCCAGTTGTTTTGGAAAAGAATTAAGTCAAAAATGTTAAAAGTTTACATATTTGCTAAAGTGGCATCCCCTGAGGGCTGAGCCCATTCATTTGAACAAATATTAACTCCCTTCCCCTATGGATGCCTTCTATCAAGTTTGGGTGAAATTGGTCCAGTTGTTTTCGACAATAAGTCAAAAATGTGAAAAGTTAACATATTTGCTATAGTTTTGAACTTTGACCTTAAAACGTGTAACCTATTTTTGACCCCAGAGTCACGCCTTGACCAAACTAAGTTCTCCATGCCTTAAAGTTACTACATACCAAAACATTAAGCTCTAGGCATTCTGGTTATTTAGTAGAAGATTTTTGAAGTTTTGTAAAAAATTTCTCTTTTGTCCCCCTAGTGGCTTCCCTGGGGGCCGAGCCCCTTCATTTGAACAAATCTGAATCCCCTTCCCCTAGGGATACTTTCTACTAAGTTTAAATCAAGAAAAATTATATGCAATTCATAACTAGGAAAATGACTGTATATGTATAGTCACTTTAAGTGTTACTCTTTTAAAAAACAAATTCACTGAAAGGCCTGGAGTTTTATGTAAGTGTGAAATATATGTCTCTGGTTATCTTATCTGCTTCTGGTTTCATGAGCAATTGTGCCTCTACCAGTTATCGATTGCACGAGAACTTTAATTATATGGCTCTTATACGATGAGTTCTTTTATGATTGAATGATTATGATTGAACATATTTTATTGTCAAAATGCAATGCAAAATAACAAATGGATTAGACAACAGGTACTTTGTATGCCTATACAAGTCTTCTCCTAGATGAGTTCTTTTACGTGCCTGAGTGGCAAGGGACCGCCATTTTCAAGTCCCCATCCGATGGACCATATTGATATTAGCTGCATTACTTATGGTCAGATAATAGTGGATCTCAAACTTGACTAAGCTTTTACAGTAATTGTCATAGTTGTTAAGTTTGATGTTAATCTGCTAATGATAACTCAAAGTAATGAGCGGAAAGGATACCAGAACCAAGAGGCCATAACTCTGTTGATAACAGTCAGATAATAGTGGAAATAAAAATTTTCTGTACTTTCATGATAATAAACCTTGTTGTGAAGTTTAAAATTAATTGGATGGTAATCACTAGAAATATTAAGCCGAAACAATTTTTTACCAGAACACAGGGGCAATAATTCAATTACTTAAGGTCAGAAAATAGTGGAATTCGAACTTGTCTGAGCTTTCATGGTAATAAATCTTGTTGTGAAGTTTGAATCTAATCGGTTTAATATTTATTCGAAATATTGAGCTGAAAATTTTATTTACCAGAACCAAGAGGCAATATCTCTTATACATTACAGTCAGATAATAGTGGAAATCAAACTTGTCAGAACTTTAATAATAATAAACCTTGTTGTGAAGTTTGAAGTTAATCGGTTTATTATTACTCAAGACACTGTTTCCTTAATTTCACAAAGAATCATTACTCTAAAAATTATGATTTAAAAATAGCAATAATGGACCTTGTCTGAGCTTTTATGGCAATTGGTCTTGTTATGAGGTTTGAACCTAATCTGTTCATAATTACTCAAGTTATTGAGTGGACACTGAGAAATTTACACTGTTTCCATAATTTCACAAAGGGCAATATATCTCAAAAAATTACTCTCGAAAAACTTGTCCAAGCTTTTATGGTAATTAACCTTGTATGAAGTTCAAACCTAGTCGGTTTATAAATACCCAAGTTATTGAGCAGACACTGATAAGTTTACAGATGGACAGAGGACTATACCATAATACGTTCTGTCTTTGACGGCGTATAAAACAAGAGCACCGCAAAGCGGCACGTAATACGCCCTTTTTTACAAGTTTAAGAGTTTAAAGTTTATTACAAAAGTTCCAACTTAATACTCTTGATTTATCATAAATGCTTAAA
>JAUMGZ010011007.1:0-20305 GCA_032359645.1 Pododesmus macrochisma | reverse complement strand
AGATCATGTTATAGCATTGTTTTTTAACAAACCATGTCAAAGCATTGTTTCTTCACTAAATCAAGTGATAGCATGTTTCTTCACCATTTACTGTGATATTTCATCATTTCCATATACAATTATTTGATAGCATTGCTTCTGTACCTTTTATAATGTAATTGCATTGTTTCTACACAAAATCAGTAAATAGAATTTTTGGTACACATAATCATTGATAAATATACCATTAAATTATCATGTAGTTGCATTGTTTCTATACCATTAAATTTTCATGTAGTCACATTGTTTCTATATCATTAAATTTTCATGTAGTCACATTGTGTCTATATCATTAAATTATCATGTAGTTGCATTGTGACTATACCATTAACTGATCATGTAGTCACATTGTTTCTATACCATTAACTTATCATGTAGTCACATTGTGTCTATACCATTAAATGTTCATGTAGTTGCATTGTTTCTATACCATTAAATTATCACGTAGTTGCATTGTTTCTATATCATTAAATTATCATGTAGTTGCATTGTGACTATACCATTAACTTATCATGTAGTTGCATTGTGACTATACCATTAACTTATCATGTAGTCACATTGTTCCTATACCATTAAATGTTCATGTAGTCACATTGTGTCTATATCATTAAATTATCAGGAAGTTGCATTGTTTTTATACCATTACATTATCATGTAGTTGCATTGTTTCTATACCATTAAATTATCGTGTAGTTGCATTGTTTTTATACCATTAAATTATCATGTAGTTGCATTGTTTTTATACCATTAAATTATCAGGTAGTTGCATTGTTTTTATACCATTAAATTATCATGTAGTTGCATTGTTTCTATACCATTAAAATATTGTGTAGTTTCATTGTTTCTATACCATTAAATTATCATGTAGTTGCATTGTTTTTATACCATTAAATTATCAGGAGGTTGCATTGTTTTTATACCATTAAATTATCATGTAGTTGCATTGTTTCTTCACCATTAAAGTATCAGGTAGTTTCATTGTTTTTATACCATTAAATTATCAGGTAGTTGCATTGTTTCTATACCATTAAATCATTATGTAGTTGCATTTTTACTTTACAATTGAATGATCATGTAGTTGCATTGTTTTTCACCATTAAAAATTCAGGTAGTTGCATTGTTTCTTCACCATTAAATTATCAGGTAGTTGTATTGTTTCTATACCATCAAATCATCATGTAGTTGCATTGTTTTTATAGCTTATCACATGTTATAAAAAGCATAGTTTCTTTACTTAATGACAGGATAGCATCACTTTGCACCAAATCACACAGTAGCATTGTTTTTGCACCGAGTCAAGTAACAGCATTGTTTTTTGTAAATAACAAAATTTATAATTTCTGTCTATAAATATCTAGAAGTAAGTTCTGATGAATACATTAGAAATTTCTTGTTAAGTGAGTGTACCTTTGACAGGCCCTTGTAACATTAAGAAGTCGGGACATCAGGCTCCCAACTCGATAGCTATTTACTGATTGCATCAAACATTAGCTCTAGATAAATATCTTAATGTTCTAATATGAAGAGGAAAAAGAAGGCAGAAAAAAATGAAAAATGATTATAGCCATTCTACTTTTCTTTATAGCCTTACGAATGGCATATTTACCCCATAAGATGAGTGTCAGTAAAGAAGGTAGATGGTAGGGGGCTCCTGAGGGGGAAATGGACATAAACACGTCATTCGTACGATTGTCACAGTCATAAATTAAAAGGTAGTTTTCTTTCAATGAAATATTAATACAGGGAAGCATTTTATGTAATTTTCATTTAATTGTACAATAAAAATATTTTTTCTTCAAATTTTAAGAGAACTATTACACCTGTTTTTCTATTTTCATGTAATTCACAAAACTTTATTGCCCCAGAGCATGTGTAATTTAAATATCTATAGAACATTATAAATGTTATGTATAAGGATCGTACATTACATCGGCACATTTGTATGCAAATCAGGGCCCATTTAGAACATTACCTTGCCTATAAATTTGATAAATTTGTTCTGTTTGTGTAGAATAATACAACTGGTAGTGTCAAAATTACTGTCGTGCCACCATTAACATCAAATATAGACTGCTTGTCAATTATGGATAATTTATTTTCTTAAAATTTTGAATTTAAAGTGAAAAATATCCGTGCAACAAACCCTGAATGCATAGATTTATCATATTAATGGCCATTAAAAAAGTGTTTCATTTTCATTTTATGTCGGTACAACACCTTTATAAATAGTTTAAATAAAATACAAATATATGATTCTTAATTTTTATTTAAAGCTAATATAAAATTGAAATAAAAATTAAGAATGAAATACCTGCATGTTAATAAAATTAATGTTGGCATTGATTTTGGGTTGTGACATATTTTACTTTTAAAAAAGAAAAGTTTTCATACAACATTTATGTGAATAAAACATAATTAAGCTTAACACTTTTAAAAATGAATGAAAAAAAAATTCCAAGTTCAATTAGTACCGGTATGAGCATTTAGATTATGGCTATCATATATGAGAAAAAGTTATCTGACTGACAATATTTTAAACAATAAAGCAGTTTCTTCTGAATGTTTTTTTTTTTATTAATTATAGACTATAGAAGTGTTCTTCTTTATTTGAAATATATTATCATGGTTAGAAATATATACAAGCTCGGTTTAATAGTCCATGTTATTTTTTCTTTATGTTTCCACAAAGTGTGATGTACCAAGAGTTATTTCCCTTCTCATGTACAGAATCATGAAAGTCAATAGTGTCTTGAAAACCCAAAGACTCACTTAAATGATAGACATCAAAGAATGAATATAATTGAATGTAAACGAAGTCAAGAAATCAAGATAAAACTGGAATAAATTGTATTTTGTCGGAACTAAGTCATGTCTTGATAAAAACTTATGTCTTAAAGATTGGGATTGGGGATCTACGTTCAAAGGTTCAGAACCGGTACTTGCTGACTTGTATATCATTTTTGAGAAAGTATCAATTGTTGTCTGTCAGTTTCAAAGGAAACAGAAGTTTTTGTTGATCATATCCAAGGAAACAGAACTTGTTGCCTGTCAGTATCCAAGGAAACAGGACTTAATTCTGTCTACCAGTATCCTGGATACAGCACTTATATCTGGATACAGCAGAGTATCTTTGGATATAGGACTTTTTGTCTGCTAATATCCAAGGAAACAAAACCATTTGTCTATCATTATCCAAGGAAAATTGTTTGACAGTAACAAAATTAAAAAATATTTATTACTTGTTTCCTATCAGGACACAGGAAACAGGACTGCATATTTATTTGGCATACAGGACAGAATTTTAAAGAGGCATGTAGTTATACATATTACTGTTATTTAAAAAAAAGTATAAATGACAATCTGTCCTGGGTGAACTGACCGAGATCAGTTTTAAGAGTAAATTGTTTGACGGTAACAAAATTAAAAAGTCAAGAAAAAATTAGCATCAACTGTTCTTGACTTTATTAACAGATTTTAACGTTTTTCCTTTCCAATTTTGCTGTCAATCATACAGAAATTTTGAAACTCGTAAAAACTTTTTATAGTTATGTAATCATTTACTGGTAAATGTTTTTGCGTAAATGCCATAAATACCTGTAAAAAACCTCAGGTAGTGTGTAATAAAAACCCCGTGGGGATCCTCTGGTATAATGTTGCTTTGTAATTACTAACAAGATTGGTTTTAAACATTTAGACTAAGTACCTATGCTAATAATGTGTAAGGGGCCATTTTAGCTGTGTAATATGTAACTAAATGTATCTTTTCCTCTCCAAGTTCTTTACAAGTTCAACCTCAGCAGCTGTGAGACGACCATTTGAATATCTCAGTGGCATTATGGATATTTTTTTTTAAATGCTAACAGTCTTGATATGCCATAAGTGCCGATTTCTGCAAACTGTTAATGTTTTTACTGTAAGATTGTTGCCGCATGCTCAAATTAATTTTTGTTCTGTGATTTTTTTGTCAGTAGTTCAGAGAGTAGAATGCTAACTATATGGCAAACAAATGCTTTCTTCATAGCTTAATATTTTTCAACATTTATGTTCATAATAGTCAGAATTCAAGTATCTATGATTAATCATCAAACAATTATTGGAAAGTAAGTTCCTATTGATATGGTACTAACAATAAGTAATAACGGTACTTTCAAACTATATCAAAAGTTCATATATATTTATAAAGGTTGTTAGCCCCACTGAAGCAGATGTCATTCTTCCTTACTTTCTTGTTGGTTGGTAATTTTATTCAGTTGTTTATCCATCTGATAGATTACTTTTGGTGTTGGTAATTTTCTTGATGGTCAGCCCCTCTGATTCAGATGTCATTCTTCCTTAATTGAAACGATCATGCTGCAACAATTGAAACATTGAATGACCGGTATATCTAAAGCAATTATTCTGTAGATAATATCAAACTAATTAACAATGCATAAAAATGCATTTATTGAGTTAATGGGATTATAGGTTATAGTTTAACAATCGTTTCATAAAGGCAAGGACCAGTCAAGTAATATCTGTTAGTTCCTGTTACATATTTGATTGAACATATTTTATTGTCAAAATGCAATGCAAATTAACAAATAGATTAGACAAAAGGCATGCCTATACAAGTCTTCTCCTAGCTTCCAGTAAATTGGCACATGACAATAATAAATGAATTAATGACAATTAAATTTAACATGTAAAACAAAATTGAAACCGTATGGTTATAGGCAATTTAGTAATAAAAAAAATTATTTTACAAACTGGTTGCTTTTAAAAAGATGGCGATTCTGACTTTAAAAAATGTCTAAAATGGCATTCTAAAGAGGGATAAAATATCAGCACCTAAAATTAGGTCATTTGGGTATATTAACAGATAATTTTTCATTTAACATAAATTCAAGTATTTTAGGAAACAAAGTCTGACAAGTTGCATAGTTTTAGAATAAAAGATTGGAATACTAAATGGTTTAAGCTGAATTGCAACATTCATATACAACTTGAGAACTGGAAGATAAAAGTTTGCATTTGTAGGTTTTAACTTTCATTTGAGACATAACGGGGAGCAGTTCCTATTAATAGCTCCCGTGAGTACCATTCAGTTTTCTACAAATATTGTAAATCAGATAGCAAAGAACATTTGTATCTAGAGGGAGGAATATTTCATTTTGGAATCTTGTGTTAAAATCTAGTTATGTCATTTTTAGGTCTCCATAACAGATACTACTAAATGCCAACTGTCAAAACTTCTATCTTTCTTATCATTTACATTCATAAGTTTTCTTTGTATCTTGAAAACTTGCTTTTTTTTTCTTTTGGTATATAGCAGTCCTGAAATAAATATTCCATGGAGATCGAACTGTTCAAAGGATGGTGCCAAGAAGATTCATCGTTTAGGGGTAAATACGATTTATCATTTTTTAGTGCTCGATCTCCCGAAATGATACATGATGCTTTACTTCAGGGTTCATTTATCTTGTGTCGTATAAATTATATTTGTCTGGATAAAGTGACCGGAAGAAATAAACTATTAATTTTTGGAGATGATTTTTAAAACTGTTATCTCAACCTATATATGAAGAACAAGGGGGAATCCCAAGCCCACATACCCTATAAGACATATGATCATGGTTGGTATTTTTAACTTGATGTGTCTTGATAAAAATTAAGTCTTAATTAAGTCTTGATAGTGATTAATATATTCTTTACAGCTATAAGTTAAATTATCAATGTTTTGTATGTGACAATTGCAACATGAACAGCATCTTCAAGGTTTATAACAAAAAGTCTCCAACTCCCGTATCAATCTTTTATAAACTGGATCTATACCCTTAAATTGTTTGCTGTTTTAAAGCTTTGTTAATATATATAGTAAGGCACAGCCCTGGCTAGACGTAATCAAAGGGAGAGAACCAGTCTAGTTCTTTGTTTAGACTGGATTTCTACAAGTGTTCACTGCTCTATGATCTACTTGAATAGGATCTCTACATTTGTTTGTTGCCCTGTGTGCACTTTACTTGTATATCTTGCAGTGTAGCCCTGGCAGATATTATAGTAGACAAAGGGAGACAACCAGTCTAGTACCTTCTTTAGAATGGTTCTCTACCATCATTCCCTGCTCTGCGCATATACCCTAATAATTAATAAATAGCACAGTACAGCCCTGGTTAGTGAGAAGTAAACAAAAGGAGAGAACCAGGCTAGTGATTTAAGAATGGTTTTTTTACCACCATCTGCTGCTCTGCACCCTGCTAATTAATATACAGCCCAGTACAGCCCTGGTAGTGAGTAGTAAACAAAAGGAGAGAACCAGTCTAGTGCCTTTAAAATGGTTGTTTTACCACCATCTGCTGCTCTGCATCCTGCTAATTAATATATAGCACAGCACAGCCCTGGTAGTGAGAAGTAAACAAAGGGAGAGAACCAGTCTAGTGCATTTAGAATGATCAGCTGCTCTGCGCCCTGCTAATTAATATATAGTGCAGTACTGTCCTTGTAGTGAGAAGTAAACAAAAGGAGATTAAAGGTTTTAAAATATTGTTTACAGGCCTAGCAGGCCTCTTTCTCGAAGAGCACTTAAGTTGTAAAGACTATATATACAAAGTTAACTTGACAAGTAATAAACATGTCAAATAAAGTCATAAAATTAAACAGTAAAACACTTTGCCCTTGTCAGTTCTTCCTCAGCAGTTCAATAAAACCCCTGTATGCTAAATTGTCTTCCATTTGTTTCTTGTTTGTTTATATTTATGTGCAGTTTCAAAGGAATGGTAAAGAGTGGTCCAAAACTTCATTTCATCAATCTAATTTATAATGGACATTTTTTTGAATGGGTATGACATATTGTATTCAATTTTAAGGATATATTTTCGTGTGGAGATACTCTTATTATAGTCAGGTTAGTGTTTGTGCGAAAAAATATTATAAACACTGACATATCATATTTTGTTGATGAATTTGTTTTTAAAGTTGTAGATGTGCGTGCAGTTGGATTATTTCAAAAGATTGATGATTTCGGTGTAATTTGTGTCTCAGCATTATAAGTTTATCAATCTTGTTTCGTTCTTTATATAATGTCTTTATTTTTGGGTAAGTTTCATATTGTTTTCTTTATAGTAAGGATAATTTTAGTGTGTGATATATATTCAGAATTCTAAGATCTGTTAAGTATGTACATTTATATGTTTGATAATTATAATGGAGTTTTAATTATATCGTGTCTTTTAAAACTTTTGTATAGAATATGTACTCTAGGCCTCGATGTGTAATATAGCCTGTCTATAAGCGATTTACGGAGGTACAAAAATGTTATAAAATCGGAAAAGCATGGCAGATTACGCCAGAATTTAGCAACAAAATGCTATTTTTGTACTCCTCAATTCTAAGGGTATTAAGAATAAAGTTAATGGAAATGTTTTAATGCCTTTTGATTTAAATTTAATATTTTGATGCCTGTTTATTTTAATTATTTTATGTTGCATGGGTAGAGCATAAGGACAATTATTTCTTTTTTTCCTTAAAATGTTATACATGATACTTATTGTTTAATTTTAATGTTACTACACACATTTTTGAATACCTCAGAGGTAGGATATTTCCTATCAGGGATATTATTCTCTAATTTGATATAGATGTTGAAATATTTAGATTTTAAGTACATCGATGTTTGAAATGAAACGCTTTTAGACAGTTGCTTCGGAACTAGATCTGGTTTCGGGACATTGGTGTGTCACACAGAGTATTGGCTCTTTCCTCTTATAATAAATGATAAATATAATATTTATTGGAGGCCTGTTTCAGTTTGCATTTTTGAATTTTTAAATAACATTAATACGAATTTTGAAATGGTTTTGAGTCTGCATGGCATACACTTTAAATTCTGTATAACAATTAAACATTTCACACAAAGAAAGTCAACATCTCGATTATCCCTTGTAATTAAGTTGTTAAAAATTTATAAGAAAGGTAAATACATTTGTACATGGGGGCCCCTTTCTAATAAATGATGAAATAAGGTGACGACGGCGAGCAGACGGCTGTAAGGACTCGAAGCTGATTTGACATAGATAAGAGTTGAAAAAGAATTTGTCGTGGAAGGGCATTTATTATAAATTGCCAGAAATGGGTACCCGCACAGATGGATTTGTATTTTAGAAATTACAACTGCATCAACTGATGATAGAATTTTTTTTGAAATTTTCGTACCATATAAATATCTGAAGTGATGTCAAACTCCCAATATCAAAACAAGCAAACACACAATATTTTGAACTGTATTATGCTAAAAGATGAAAGAACAATATTTATTTTCTTATGAGGATTATGTTGAGAGCATTTTCCAGCAAAATATTTTTAACGTAATAAAATATTTTTACTTATATAAATGAGAGATATTAATACTTAGTTAAGATCTTTCTGAAGGATAATGTATAAACAATATGTAGTGTTGATTAGATATACAGGAATAAAAGTCATGATTAATTAAATGAAAATAAGGAAATATATCTAGATATTACCAAAATTCATTTAATTGATTGATTGATTGGATTTGCTGTACTTTAAGTATGTAAATTGCCAAATGTAACTCAAATGTTGATCTTTAATATATTTACATGAAGTTTTTTAAGTTATCATAAGATACAACGGTAGTCTGAATTACTTATATATTTATTTTCTTTTGTGCCTTTACATACATATTTATTGAATTACTTTCAATTTTTTCATCAATAGTTTTTGAAGTTTTAAATTTGTGATAACTTAAATAAAATACTTTTGTTAAAAAGCATGCTTTAAGAATTATTATTTACAATTTTTCAAATTAATTTGCTTTCTTAAGTAATAAGGAAATTTAAATCTTCGATGATAATTTGTCTGAATAGGAAATTTTAATCCAATTTGTGTTCAGATAATTTTATATGATGTGTTTGGTTTGTGTTCAGGTTGATATGGTATTCTTAACATGATTCCTGTCTTGAATATCTTTAAAAGGTGTCACTCGGTGTTCTATTTCGCCAGGTTTCATCAATGATAACCATGGCCAACCGAGAGGTCGTTTCGGGGTTTCACGCACATTTAATAAAATGTTTTGATTTATTTCATCTGATACAATATATTCCTGTGGCACACTTTTGATATATTTCCTGCGTCTTTCAGAAATAGGAGACCATTTGTTTATTTATGACCTATAGCTTGAATACAAAAGTGATTAATTTTTCTATGGTTAGAAATCGTGGTTGCCTTGAGTAGGTATATTCTTAAAATGAAGTGTTTAAAAGGAATTCAACTCTTTATAAATGACTGGGATGTTTTTCTCCCAATATAAGACTTGTTTACCGGTATATCTAAATATTAAATTTATATACAGTGAACAACTGTTCACTATTCAATACCTAATAAAGCCATTTTGAATGGACAATTGTAAACTCACAATATAATATTGGAGGCGGCCACACGAATCAAAGGAACAGAGTAAATTAATAAAAGAAATTAAGGAAATATCAATAAACATCAAAAGAAGAAACGATAAAATAAAGTAGATGACAAAAGTATATATATTTTTTAAATGTAATAGCTATATGTTTTAAGATAATTTAAAGTTTTCAACATTAAGAACTTTTATGTACTAAATACACTTTGCAATCCTCTTTAATAGAGGTGTTTTTCGGAATAGCATGGACAAATGGAATCCAATCAAATATGTCTGTGGCATGATATTTAGGCAAAACAACCAGTATTATAGTCAAACTGTTTACATTTTAACAAACACAATCCAAAAATAACCTAACTTTGTTTTAAGGAAGCTTATAAACTCTCCTTCATAAAACAAATAAACAAAATCTTTCCTGAGTTTTATACTTTCTTGTCGACATGCTCATTACCTGTAATATTTTTTTCACATATATTAAGTAAGACTTTCAGTTCCACGTCGTTTTTGTTTCAATCAGGTTATCGTATAATGGATTGCTGGCGGTTTTTGCGTACTTTTAATTATGCACTGACATAAGAGTATGAATCAGATTAATAATTGCCATACTGTTTAGTATTAAACGTTCATGTCAGATTTATTTATGTTAATTACGTAAAATTCTTAATTTTTTTTGAATGAAAAATATTTTCAAAAGGTCAAAAAGTAACTTTACGTGTACTTTTTAAAGGTCATTTAGTGTTGTCTCTTTTACTGTTTAATACCGGGTTTGTTAATAATCAAATTTTAAGTCGTTTAACCGATCCACTCTTCTGTCTGTATCAGTGTATGCTGTTTATTTTGTCATGTTTACACTTTTTTGTCCACTGTTTGTTATTCAGTCCATGTTGACTATTTCTATCCATATTTGTTATTTTCACACCTGTGACAGAGTTTTACCATGTTTTAACTCATACAAAATTTCTCTATCCCACCATTGGATGGGATATAGCATGCACTGCTATAAACAATGACATGACATCATGAAAACAATGAATATGACGTCGCAACAGCAGACCATAGAATCTAGGAAATTCATTGGATTTGCTGGAAAGTCATTCAATCAATGCTTTGTTATCCCCATGATAAGAATGTCAAAGGTGTGAGAAAAAGAATCATTTGCCCCTTGTTGTGTAAGACAGAGATATTTTCACCCTTTGACCGAGATTGTTTTGTCTTGAACTTTGTAAACCTCATTCAGGACAAATATTCCCAGTTCTTGGGTGAAGATATCTCCATCTTAAACAACCAGGGGTGATAGATTCTATATACTGTCCATATGTTGATTCTTCTGTCCAGGTTAACTACTCTATTTTAGCCATATTGGTTATATTTGCCATGTTGACTATTATGTCCATATTACCTTATAATTCTATCCATATTGCTTACTTTGATCACTGTTATATCATCCTTTAATATTTGTTAATTAACATGTTGCCACATGTATAAGTAGTCAAAATAATTATGGATTTTTCTTATAAATTTTCTAGAAGATTGTACTTGGGCCTTTAATTAATACTAAGAATGTTGTCAGTCAGATTTCAGTAGTCATAAATTATAACTGAGCAGGTCTTGTAAGAAACAAAGTTCAAATGATGACTATCCTGATGTTTTTAGTCCATCTGGACCGAAGCTCATACAAATCCCGTCCGTCGTCCGTCCGTTGTCTGTCCGTCGTCTGTCGTTAATTTTTGCTTTAAACAACATCTCCCCTGAAACAACTGGGCAGATTCAACCAAATGCAGCAGGAAGCATCTTTAGGGGAAGGGAATTCCAAATTGTACAAATGAAGTCCCTGACCCCTAGGGGACAGGTGGGCCGGACCTAAAGGGGTAATTTGATAGTATGCAGTCAAACGACATCTCTGAGACTATTGGGCAGATTTCAACTAAATTTGGCAGGAAGTATCCTTAGGGGAAGAAGATTCAAGATTGTACAAATGAAGTCCCTGACTCCCCAGGGGACAGGTGGGCAGGGCCTAAAGGGATAAATTTGACAGTTCGCCTTTAAACAGCAACTCCCCTGAGACTATTGGGCAGATTTCATACAAATTTGGCAGGAAGCATCTTTAGGGTAAGGGGATTCAAGATTGTACAAATGAAGTCCCTGACCCCCCAGGGGACAGGTTGGCGGGGCCAAAGGGGGTAAATTTGACAGTATGCCTTTAAAGGACATCTCCTCTGAAACTACTGTGCAGATTTCAACCAAATTTAGCAGGAAGCATCCTTAGGGAAAGGGGATCCAAGATTGTACAAATGAAGTCCCTGACCCCCAAGGGGATAAGTGGGTGGGGTTTAAAGGGATAATTTGACAGTTTGCCTTTAAACGACTTCTCTGAAACTACTGGACAGATTTCAACCAGATGGAGGTAATAAGGCCCGATGGGCCTCTTGTTTTATTGGGGTTTACCGTCCCTTTCAACATGTGTCTAGGTCATATCCTAGCAGTGTCTGCTTGTTACAGTGTGTACTTATGGCAAATTTATAATGCTGTCTCACTGAAGTTACACATTGCAGACACATTGACATGATATTTGACTCTGTCAAATTATCCTGACACAGACCAAACTGTCCCTCTCCTACCTGGAATGCTGAGCTTTTAGGGAGAAGGGAGAATATTACCATGACATGGCCAGAGATCGAACTCCGAACCTCACACATACATGATGGCCATCCTGAAATTTTATCCTGAAAACTTGTGTAGATAAATGAAATTCTTTTAAGCCAAAAATGGGAGAATAAGATTTATTTTAAAATCCTATTTTATTGAATTTGTCTTGAATTAAAATGAAAATGCAGATAATCGATCTAAGATGTCATGCAGCAACATAGCATCCTTCTTTAAGATTCGAACAGACCAATCAGGAAGTCATAAAATAACACAGTTGAATGACCCATGATGCATTGCAGAACTTGTTGCAATTAAAGTTAATGATTATAGCTATCAATTAACAATATTTATTATTTAATATGCATGACATATTGTGTATAGAAGTTGTGTAATAAGAAAAAAGTTGATAGATTGATTAAAAAAGCAAATGTGCATGAGACTGCTTTTATTGAAGGATTCAAGTTGTTAATAAAAGTTGTTATATGTATATGTTTCGTATTGGAACGCAGTTTAGCAATTTATATGCACTACATTCATGTAATATGGGTATGGAAAATAGTAAAATAACTTTATTGAATCCTGCAAACTTCTCATTAATAATGTGTACATGTTTATGTATCTATGTTTAATTTGTAACTATTTTTAATATGCATCTTTTGTCAAAATGAAAAACTTTGATAAAATATTAAACAGAACAAGAAAGTTGGACCACCCTAAAACCCCCCAACCTCAAGTTTGCTCATATGTTACAAACAAAAACACATCTTTCTGACAGGTATTGGCTACATTTGTTTGGCGCTCATAACCATATTGATAAATTTGTGAAATTCTTACATAAACACATGCATTTTATAAATTGGTTAGTTTTTGCGATTGGTTGAGTTAATGTAATGGGATAACTGTTTTGTACCGGCATAATGTCCATGAATGCGGGAACATTAGAATCGTAATAGTCTGGAGATGCCAAACATGAAGACGGACATATCTGTGATAACTTAAGAAAATAGCACATTATTCTTATAGAAAACATCTTGCATCACTGTTTGCAGTTTGTGATGCATATTACTGGATGTTAATGGAAAAGTTATATTGATTTTATTTTGTATTTAACCCCCGTGTAAAGTTCTGAGATATTTTTGAGCCGATAAATTGATATTTGATGTACTTTTAATATACTTTGGTTTAGGTTCAATTACCTATGCTTGAACTTGTGTAAAGGAAAAATACCAGAATTCTTAGATTGAATGGTATAGGGGTCAAACAAAGATTGACATATATACATCCCATGACAGGCAAACTTGTGTTGTCAGCCATATTGTATAAATTTCAAACCCTTGGTATGATAAAAAACCTCATGTGAATAGTTAAATAAGAGTGGGTGGTAATGTGGTTGCATGGACTTATTCTCCTTGACCTAAGTGCACTATACTCCCTGTTGCCGTTTTTTTTCCTGTCATGTCATTGTCTATGTACAGGTCATATTGAGACTG
This sequence comes from Pododesmus macrochisma, assembly GCA_032359645.1. Lineage (NCBI taxonomy): Eukaryota > Metazoa > Mollusca > Bivalvia > Pectinida > Anomiidae > Pododesmus > Pododesmus macrochisma. The sequence continues at coordinate 6,721 of JAUMGZ010011007.1, read as the reverse complement.
TCTGTTTGTGAAAGTGTGCACTATAGCCACTTTATAGTGCTGCCTTACTGAAGTATACTTCACTCGGTCACATTATCCTGGCACCGTACCAACCAGTCCTTCTCCTACCTAGAAATTAATGCTGAGTGCTTAAAGATTAGTAGACAGCAAGAGGATTATGTGATTTTAATATCTTAAGTTTGACATCATTTGGAAATGAACGCAAGACCTTCCAACTGCTAAGCAAGGCTTTACTGTCCTATACCTTCAGTTGTTCAATGTCCCTTCAATTCGTGTCTAGGTCATATCGAGACAGCATCTGTGTGCGGCAGTGTGCACTAATAGCGACTTTATAGTGCTGTTTCACTGAAAAATCATGCTTCAGACACATTAACACGATACTTCACTCGGTCACAATATCCTGACATTAAGCCAACCAGTCCTTCTTCTACCTAGTGATGCCGAGTGGTTAACAAGGAGTGAGTGGATTACCTAATTTTGATGTGTTAGGTGTGATGTGCTTGGATCTAAGAGTGACCTACCACATATGAAGCAAACACTTTCCCAAATTGGAGGTTTGAGATTGTAAGGAACACTGACCAGTGCGGTGGCCCAAAGGTTAGGGTGCTTACTTCATGCTGGTAGACTGGTGCTAGAATCCATGGTTTAGGGATTGAATCCTGGTCGGGTCCAGAACCTAGCGTAGGACTTTAAAATAAGGCAATCTTCTTGCTCCCTGCTAAGCACCAAACATTACTTGGTAGGAGAAGGACTGGTTGGCTCGGTGTCGGTATAATGTGACCGAGTGAAGTATCATGTCAATGTGTCTGCGGTGTGATATTTCAGTGTGACAGCACTATAAAGTCACCATAAGTGTGCACTGTCACAAGCAAACACCGTCTTGATATGACCTAAAATTAGTTAAAGGGACGTTAAACCCCAATAAACAAACAATCATAAGCAACACTGTTACATATAAGTCTCTAGGCCATCATTAAGGGAGACATTTTTAAGAAACTTGAGGTTAATATGGATGTCACATGACCAGATATAATGTTTAACTGACTCAGAAAAATAATTACAAATTAGCTAGGTCTATCATAATCTGTTTAACCAATTGTTATACTTCGTCATGGCAAATATTACAGTGCTGATGCGGTAAAAAAAATCATTTTAATATGTTTTTTAGACTTGTGAATTTGATATATTTGTTTAAAAGTACACCTGTTTCTTGCGTCTTCCTTCTTGTATTTGGCGAGAGTTTCTTGCGGCTTTATTTTCAAAATACAGTTGTTTATCTGCTTATAGTTTGACGAAGTTACACATAGAATTCAAAATCACTCCGATAGTGGGAATTTTTCAATTTAGAATAATATCCACATTACTGTTATCTGTTCCGGAGTCTTTGATCTAGTCACATTATATCTCGACAATTTTACAAATTCACATATTAAAGTAAAATGTATCGCCATAAATCAACACTTAATTGTTCACAGTTGTCTGATCAGGACCAATACGAACAAATTTATGTTTTACAGAGCTGAACAAAGAAACACACAGGAGATAATTGTATGTAAAAAAACCATCTACTTATTTTTGAATTCATCATGCATTTGTAGGGCTTGTTCATTTGCAGTAAATAAAGATTTTGAGTTTACAAGGTTTAAGTCATTGACTAGCTAATTAACTGTCTTGCATTGCACTGCATATTTGCATGTATAATTAACATATTAAGTTTGTGTATGATTGATCACAAGCCGAGTGCTGTACTTTGTACGATGAAATTTGACCTTCGCTTGTTCTAAAAATATATTTGTGCATGTCTGTATTTGGAGTCTGTTTTTCGGCTATATAGATTTCTTCTTGTTTATGTTTAGATGTCATGGCTGCTTGTGTCAGAGTAAAACTAGTTAGATGTCATATTTGTCTCATTGTGTCAGGTTGAATGCCTTGTCTGTCTGTTTGTGTCAGAGTTAGATGTCATGTCTGTCTGTTTGTGTCAGAGTTAGATGTCACGTCTGTCTGTGTGTATCAGAGTTAGATGTCATGTCTGTCTGTTTGTGTCAGGGCAAGATGTTATGTCTCTTTGTTTGTATCAGAGTTAAATGTCATGTCTCTCTGCTTGTATCAGAGTTATATGTCATGTCTGTCTGTTTTGAGTCAGGGTTAGTTGTCATGTCTGTCTGTGTGTATCATAGTTATATGTCATGTCTGTCTGTGTGTATCATAGTTAGATGTCATGTCTGTCTGTGTGTATCAGGGTTAAATGTCATGTCTGTCTGTGTGTATCAGGGTAAGATGTCATGTCTGTCTGTGTGTATCAGAGTTAGATGTCATGTCTGTCTGTGTGTATCAGGGTAAGATGCCATGTCTGTCTGTTTGTGTCATAGTTATATGTCATGTCTGTCTGTGTGTATCATAGTTATATGTCATGTCTGTCTGTGTGTATCAGGGTAAGATGCCATGTCTGTCTGTTTGTGTCACAGTTAAATGTCATGTCTGTCTGATTGTGTCAGAGTTAAATGTCATGTCTGTCTGTTTGTATCAGAGTTAAATGTCATGTCTGTCTGTGTTTATCAGAGTTAAATGTCATGTCTGTCTGTTTGAATCAGAGTTAAATGTCATGTCTGTCTGTTTGTGTCAAAGTTGAATGTCATGTCTGTCTGTGTGTATTCGAGTTAAATGTCATGTCTGTCTGTTTGTATAAGAGTTAGATGTCATGTCTTTCTGTTTGTGTCAAAGTAAGATGTCATATCTGTCTGTGTTTATCTGAGTTAGGTGTCATGTCTGTCTGTGTGTATCAGGGTTAGATGTCATATCTGTCTGCTTGTGTCAGAGTTAAATGTCATGTCTGTCTGTTTGTGTCAGGGTTAGATGTCATGTCTGTCTGTTTGTGTCACATGTCTGTCTGTGTGTATCATAGTAAGATGTCATGTCTGTCTGTTTGTGTCAGAGTTAAATGTCATGTCTGTCTGTGTGTATCAAAGTTAGATGTCATGTCTGTCTGTTTGTGTCAGGGTTAGATGTCATGTCTGTCTGTGTGTATCAGAGTTATATGTCATGTCTGTCTGTTTGTGTCAGGGTTAGATGCCATGTCTGTCTGTGTGTATCATAGTTAAATGTCATGTCTGTCTGTTTGTGTCACAGTTATATGTCATGTCTGCCTGTGTGTATTAGAGTTAGATGTCATGTCTGTCTGTTTGTGTCACAGTAATATGTCATGTCTGCCTGTGTGTATTAGAGTTAGATGTCATGTCTGTCTGTTTGTGTCACAGTTAAATATCATGTCTGTCTGTGTGTATCAGAGATAGATGTCATGTCTGTCTGTGTGTATCAGAGTTATATGTCATGTCTCTCTGCTTGTATCAGAGTTATATGTCATGTCTGTCTGTTTGTGTCGGGGTTAGATGCCATGTCTGTCTGTGTGTATCAGAGTTATATGTCATGTCTGTCTTTTTGTGTCAGAGTTAGACTTCATGTCTCTCTGCTTGTATCAGAGTTATATGGCATGTCTGTCTCTGTGTATCATAGTTAGATGTCATGCCTGTCTGTTTTTGTCAGAGTTAGATTCCATGTCTGCCTGTGTGTATCAGAGTTATATGTCATGTCTGTCTGTTTGTGTCAGAGTTAGATGTCATGTCTGTCTGTGTGTATCAGGATTAGATTTCATGTCTGTCTGTGTGTATCAGAGTTAAATGTCATGTCTGTCTGTGTGTATCACAGTTATATGTCATGTCTGTCTGTGTGTATCAGAGTTAGATGTCATGTCTCTCTGTAATTATCACTGTTAGATGTCATTTATGTCTGTGTGTATCAGAGTTAGATGTCATGTCTGTCTGTGTGTATCAGAGTTAGATGTCATGTCTCTCTGTTATTGTCACTGTTAGATGTCATTTCTGTCTGTGTGTATCAGGGTTAGATGTCATGTCTGTCTGTGTGTATGAGGGTTAGATGTCATTTCTGTCTGTGTGTATCAGGGTTAGATGTCATGTCTGTCTGTGTGTATCAGGGTTAGATGTCATGTCTGTCTGTTTGTATCAAGATTTGATGTCTGTCTGTTTGTATGTGAGGTGTTAGATATGTATAAATATTGAACAGACTCATAAATATATATTTATATTAGTTTGAGTCAAGTCTGTTAAGAATACTGCTTTTAAGAAGCACTATACGTTGTATCAGTGCATGCCTACATTTCTTGTTCTTCACAACTTAAAAGTACATAGATTTAAGTCTCCATCAATTCAATTTAACTTCACACACAAATCTATCATGTCAGGGCAGAAAAGGAAAGGTGAAAAATATTTTACAGAATATCCAGAAAAAAGAAGTTGTTGAATCATTTAATGGTTGCTCTTGTATTCTCTGCGACTGTAAACCCATTTAGAATGTGGGGTTTCATTAATAGACAATACAATGTTTTGGTGTAGGCTTTATTCAAGTGGCTAAGTTTCTTTGAGAACATTTTTTCCACCTTTTAAATTCTGATCAGTGGAAAAGCTTGAAGGCGAGACCTCATACATAATTTTGACATTAGGACGGGCTAATGGCTAAATTATTCAACAGGTCGTACAGGTGTGTTGAGCCTGTGTACAAGTAGAACAATGAATATGTACTGGTATCTTACAGGTTCTTATGACAGAGTATTTTACATAGCTTGTATTAAATAAAAAGTTACAGAATTCTTGTCAAAATTGTTGTTGTTGTAAATGTGGTAACCATGAGTAGATCTATCTGAATTTATGAAAGATTTTTTTTAACTCCCTGAAATATACTTTTTGATTTATAAAGATAGAATATTTGTATAATTTTATAAGAGTTTATTTTAAAATGTATTTGTTATCTTCTCAAAAAGATAAAATGAATTTTACCCATAACTCATCTGAGGATCTGACTCCTCTGTTGCAGGAGGACTGGGGGAGGGGTCTGTGGGCAAAATTTAAGTGTCAAATTATTAAGATATATAGTGATCAGAATGTCATGGCTGGAAAATTCTAGGTGTGTCAATTGTTTCAACATAGAGTTGAATAAAAAGATTTTAATGATGTAGTTTAAATACAAAATATTATCATATTGAAACATTATAAAACAGAGACCTTCAAAAAATTGAACTTCCTACGTTTTAAACCACAAACAAATTTGCTGCAACTTAAAAAGTTAAATTTTATGAATAAATAATCTAACTGGGCCTCACAGAAAATAACTTTTTTACAGCCTAAATATAAATCCCCATTTCACATAAGATCTACAGAATTGAAGATAATTTTCGACTGATATAACCCCGCTCTCCCTTAGAAATCAGAAATGGCCGCTAAGCTAAGGTTAAAAATATTTGTGTGATAATGTGGGTTCACCGAGTCCTCTGAGTGCCCAACACAATGATAAGGACATATATCATTCCACAAGTAGGGGCCATTGTTGTAATGGGTTCCTTTGATGTTTATAGCCAAACTCAGAAATTTCCAAATTATATGCATGTGTGAGAGGGCAGAAAAAAGAGCAAAGGATTCCTCGAACATAAATCATAATAAATGTAGTATGTGAATTGTGAATTAATATTTGGCTATTTTGAATGTTGTTGTTGTAATCTTTTTTCTGTTCAGGTATAACTTTGCAGTAAAATCTTTCTTTTCTATATTGAAATATTTATGTTTTAACTACCTTACTTAAAATTGAACAATATAACTGGCTGTCAAAGAAATACTCAGTTAAGTGAATGTGTGAAACAGTGACTTTGATTCTTCAAGAATTACTGTTGCATTAGAAATTTTTGTCAATTTTAATTGTCTGTAAGTGTGATATTAAAGTGAGAAAGCAACACCAAAACTAGACTTGGCTTGCACAGCAGACCCAATGTTTGTGTGCAGTGTGATATTAAAGCGAGAAAGCAACACCAAAACTAGACTTAGCTTGCACACCAGACCCAATTTTTGCGTGCAGTGTGATATTGAAGTGAGAAAGCAACATCAAAACAAGACTTAGCTTTCACACCAGACCCAATGTTTGCGTGCAGTGTGATGTTAAAGTGAGAAAGCAACACCAAAACTAGACTTAGCTTGCACAGACCCAAGTTTTTGCGTGCAGTGTGATTTTAAAGTGAGAAAGCAACATTAAAACTAGACTAAGCTTGCACAGACCCAATTTTTGTGTGCAGTGTAATATTATAGTGAGAAAGCAACATCAAAACTAGACTTGGCTTGCACAGACCTAGTTTTTGCGTGCAGTGTGATATTATAGTGAGACAGCACTATAAAAGTTGATGTTTTATGTTTTATTGGGGTTTAGCGTCCCTTTAACTCATTTTAGGTCATATCGAGATGGTGTCTGCTTACAACACTGCGCACTTATGGCATCTTTATAGCGCTGTCTCACTGAAATATCATGCCACAGACGCATTGAACGGTCACAAGCTATGTCCACAGTGTGATATTGCAGTGGGACAGCACTATAATGACTGCTGGCACTGACACAAGCTTATACCGGGTAATGCCTGCAGTGTGGTATTACAGTACAGCTCTAAAAAATTTGACTTAGCTGACACTAACATAAGCTTTTGTCTGCAGTTAGACAGCACTATAAAAATTGGACTTAGCTGACAATAACATAGCTTTTGTCTGCAGTGTGATAATGCAGTGAGACAGCAATATAAAAATTGGAATATCACAAACTCAGTTGTCTACACATAAACCAAAAAGCATTGAAGCAAAGCAAAACCTAAATATGACAAACAATCAAATACTTGTGG
>JAUMGZ010010996.1:0-10192 GCA_032359645.1 Pododesmus macrochisma | reverse complement strand
TTGTTGGGTGTATATAATTTATATAGGAGAACGACCTACATAGACAATTTAACAAACACGACACACGAAACCGACAACATACTCGGACTAACATTACATACTCCAGATTTACGCTAGCGTGACCGCGCTACTATGAATGAAACAATTAGAAACGGATTAATGTAATGATATAAAATATAAGTAGTGACAAACATCTTACCAGATGACGGCTACATTTGTATTATAACACTTGCGTGTATATAAAAGAAACATAAGCAAGCAGGAGATGTGTCCTTGCCTACGGACAGAGTTGGAATGCCAAGGTATATAGACAAGGCGACAACAGTTACTATTTGGCGGGAATTTAGGGTAAGATAAAGCATGCATAAATCCTATTGGCAAGTGAAGTCAAGTGGTCAGTTGTTATGTCTGTCCAGAATATTTATAACATAATACAGTGTACACAACATACATAACAAATACAGAACAAGGACAGTACATATTAACTTGCCACATGTGGTCCATATACATGACAGCACAAGACATGAGTTACATAATAAGTATGGATCTTTTTTATTTATTTTTTACAAATTTTATGTAACTGATTACTGCCAGTTGTTAACATGATGTAAAATGTATTTGCTACAAATTTTAATTGTCATTTATTCTTTATAATAAATGGTCAATTTCAGTTTTCAAATAATAGTTTTTGTTTTATGTTGAAGTTTCTCCATGAATAAAAACATAGCACGTCCATTTTTCATTTAAACTGATGCATCACTTAATGGGTTTATGATTTGCGCTAGATTGGCCCTTTGCAGCGTAAGTAAATCATATCGGCCCTGTAGCACGCTTGGGAAAAATGATTCACATAAAGTTTCAATATTTTGTTTAATGAACATTTGTATCTACTTTTGAAGAACAGAAATCTATAACACTATACATACATTGTGTATTCTTTTTAGATACACTGGCATGTAGCAACGGTCCTCATAGCTATCCTGTTTTTCCTAATCTTCTCGCTAAATGGCATACTGATTTGCATTCTTGTGCGGAAGACAAAATGGAGCAAAATGGACTTTTTTGTGCTACATCTAGCTATTGCAGGTAACCGTTTTATGCCTAGTTTAATTATTTGCATGACGAGATAGCACTGAATTAATTGAAATATTCTCCCCAACTTATGTTTGGTTAATATGTTTTTGGCTTAATGCCACTCACACGTTATTTCACCGATATTGTGACAAAGGAACTTACGTTTTAAACATTTCAATATTCAAGTCATATTTAGTCTTAGTTATCATGTTGTTATAATGCGATACACAAAATATTAGCAAAACAAAAATAGATTAAAGACTACTTTTGTTGTCAATGTATGGTATTACTGAACAAAAACACGAACGATTTTGAAAATTGAAAAAACACTAACAAAACCAAAGGAACTTCGGTCATCATTTCTCGATGTGACAGTGATGTAATAATTCCATCCACAGACTAACTAATACTTGGTTGATATGCTATATATAATTCTGCAGAGCATTGGATGTGAATTAAATAGTACTAATTTGAAACTAACATTGTTTTTTTTTTCTTTTTGTAGATTTAATGATGGCAATATTCTTTTTATTCCCCACTTTGATGGACCGTCTTGTAGATGAGTGGTTAGCTGGTAAAGTCATGTGTCATATGTACATGTACTTAAGTATGATTGTGTCTTACGCCTCAACTTATATGCTGGTGGCACTAAGTTTTGACCGGGTGTACGCGGTAGTTTGCCCAATGTCTGTCATACGGAGAGGAGTGTGGTACGCTCGCTTGTTGGTCTTGTTAGTTTGGTTAATGTCAGCACTTCTCAGCATCCAAGATCTATACTATGCAGAGTTGTTGACAGATCATCGGTATCCGAATAAAGAGTTCTGTGAATTGGTGTACGGAGAAATGGTAAATTGTTACACCATATACGTTCAAATCAGCATTAAAAATAGAGAAAAAAACGGACAAACAAAGCCGGTTTTTAAACGTCATGATTTAACAGAACATGCATATCACAAAAAAACAAACAAACACAAATATTAAACTAAAAATGAAATATCAAGAGACAAAACCGGTAAATCAAAACAAAATGTAAAAAACAAAAACAAATAATAAACTCATAAGGAAACATCACGAAATATAATATCTACAAGTGCCTAAAACCAATTTTGTGTGTGACAATTTTGTATTACTATTGGGTATGGTTTTTGTCCATCATAACCATCGTGTCACCGTTGCCCCATTGGCTCTGTATCTTTGATTAACTCAAGTTTTGTCTTTTCAAAAGTAATTCTTCTCTTGCGTCCATTAATGACAGCAGCTTCGATTAATTAATCTGGGTCTTGTGTTTTTCTTCATTCATTCTTTTCTCTTGAGCGTCGGTTGACTCGTAATGTTTGTGTCCACTTACACAGTTAATTAGTTTTTCTTTTATTTTAGATATTACATTTACTAATGTCCCGATTCAGTTTGCAAGTTCGAACTCATATTATGGTGCACATTAATTCTCTTTGGTAGTGTAACCATGGCGGGTAACAGGTGTAAAAAAGGAAGCGCTCACTTTTTCATGAACATATTATGATGTCTCTTTATATGATGAAAGTAATTGGTGCCGTTTCGTATTAAGTTAAATATATTATACATTGTACAAGTTTGATTTTTGTATGCGTTTCACATTTTACTTAGGTTTGCCCATGTCCATGGACTTTCAAAATGCATCTTTGTTGGTTTTATTCATTACATGTGAAGGGAATTTTATCTACTTCAGTATTTAAATGTTTTGGAATAGCATCGTTGAATTTTCGTTGAATTTCATTATAAGTGTCATTTTTCATTATCTTCAATAAACTTTTTCGTTTTTGTTTCTTCTTCATAATCAAAATTCTTAAATTAAGGCAACAAATTTTCTGGTCTCCAAATTCGTACGTTATTTTATGAATGGTGTCGATGTAGTTTCAGCAATTAGTTCGTAAATTATAACACGGTCCTGACTTGTTACCGTTTTCCTTAGGTGGTTTGTTTCTGATACTCCAGTACATTCATTTATCTGAATATCGTCTTGATTTGTTTATTGCGTCTATACTACCTGTCAATCCCCCTGCATGTTATCAATACATTGTATAAACGCTTAAGGTTAACTAATTGATTTCTTAAATAGTTGGTTTGTACAGCTTCCTACATATGTTCACGCTTAGCTTCTGTTTTTAGCTTCTACTAGTTATCTACTTAACTCAACTTTTTACGATTGAACTTTAAGAAAATTCTCTTCTACGTCAATATGTTTTAGTGTTAATATATACTACGATTGTTTTCTTTTCAGACTAAGGTTTTAGTAATGATCAATTCTGTCATTAACGTATTCATTCCTGCTTCTCTTGTTACCGTTTGTTTCGTGTTGATGATATGTGTTGTCTGGAGAAGAGAAAGTCGGGGAGCAGCTATTACACAGATGAATGGTAATGTTGACGTTTTCGCATTTTTAATTGTGAAATCTATTATACTTTTTAATTTTCTTAAATTCAACGTTTCATGAAACTTTAGGGATATCTGTTCCACAAATGAATTGTTAATATGACTTTGTCCCAGTTTAGAAGTATGAAAATTATAATGTACTGTTCATTTTCTTGAAGACGAAATATTTGATTACAAAGTTTAAGGAAAATCTAAAAGTATCTATAGATAAACGGTATGGATGACGTTGAGTCTATTTTTATTGTAATTGATACATACTACTCCCTTTGTTGTGGGAGTTTGGACATAAGAGAAAAGTTAGTCGCCGTCAATATATTCTTTCGTGGACTTTAAAACAAGAGAACATCATACAGATTATACTAGTACAAAAGCTCAAACTGAAACAAGTCACCAATCAATGTAATGCATATAAGAGGGAAAACCTAATATCTGTGTAAGAAAACCTCGTCCTAGATTCTAGGCCTAGCTTCGAATTAACCGTCATCAATTAACGCTAAAGAGAAAATGAAACTATGAATTTAGGAGATACAAGACAAGTAAGTATCGATATTATTCATCATTGGATAAGAATAGGTTAAAGTAGTAAATAGTAAATTCGAAAAACTAAGACGATATTCGAAAGAAAAGTGCATGACAATAGGCAAAAAAATTAAAAACAGGGGATGCACATAGAAAAATACAATATACAGTCATTATTAAAACAAAAAGGAAAAACAAAGAAAGTATATTAGAAAATGAAAAATTGAATATGGTTTTGCTTGAAAATAGTTTTAACTAACGTTGATAAGAAAAGTAAACTAAAACTTCAAAATCCGCCTGCTGAAATTCACTAAAAACTTCCGCCCAAAAGCAATTTTGAGATATTTGTGTAAAAATAAAATTGACTATGATTTGGATCAAGAAATTGTTCCTCGAAATTACTCTTGTGGATAGAATACAAAAAATGCAACCTGAATCATGCCTCCGATAAATGTGATTTTTATAAGAGGAAGGAACCAAAACTCTGTGTAGAAGTCATAACAGAATACGCCCAATGAATAAACAACGATATAAAACATTGCTTTTTTGTTTGTGTTAAGGGCTTATTGTCTGATCAACAGCTAAGGTTATTTACAGATGTGCCAGTTTTACTGGTGGAGGAAACCACCGACCTACGGCAAGTCACTGGCAACTTTTTCACACTATGCCGCCCCGGACGGGAATCGAACCTAGGAGGTGACAGGCTCTTATGATTTCAAGTCGACAACTTTAACCACTAGGCCACCGCGGCCCCATATAAAACATTGCAACAATGTGTATAATCATGCATTGCATCATAATAGGATAGAATTAACGTTCAATACTATACCCGAAACATCGTTATATGGCATTTAACAATAAGCCATCCAATTTATATGTATCACGACGAGCATAGAGAATCTCGAACTGAAAGACACCCGGAAGAACAATGTGAATGAGGACTCCATAATGGTACCAATACTGTCACAAACCTACATTCTACACAAAACTCCTTTGTTAGACAACACACGACAGACGAAAGTAAGAGAGTGCTTTTTCTAAAGAAAGAACAGCCCAACAAGTAGAGGGCATGGTTTATATTGAAAGAGAAAAGTGAATGTTATAAAGAACCTTAATAGATTTATTTTAATTAAACAATAATGATAATGTTTTTCATTGTTTCATTGTAGAATCTGATATGAAGGGAACGGAACGGGTAAACCTCAATTCATCCATTTTTAATCGAGCAAAACTGCGAAGCACAAAGATGGCATTTGTTGTCGTTTTGGGTTTGTATTTAATTCATTACTGCTTTATGTAAATCAATAATTCGTACTTGTATTTGTTACATTGCTTACTACCTCTAGTAAAGTACGGTATGCATATTTATTAAATAGCACAGCCAATTGATTCGCGGCCATTTCTACAGAAACTAAAGGTACTTAACTATTCGTAGATGTCAACAAGTCCGGGTGATCAATAGACTTTCCCGACCCCAATGTACTCGTACATGTGCTCAAACATGGGGAAAATTAGATCTCTACCCACTTGTACTTACGCTATTATGAACTTTGCAAAGTTCCGTTTAAATAAAAGGCATGATGTTGTTCCATTGTTAATAATCTTGCAGATAAGATGATACGTGATAAAATAAAATATATCATGACACCAATTGTAATTAATAAAAAAAAGGAAATCGAAAAACCAATACGATATTCTAAGGCCGTAAGTCCATGAACATTGGGAAACAATAAGAAAACGTTGGACGACCACAAACAAATGAACCAAATATACATTTATTAACTAAAATTGTAAACATCACGAACTTTTATTTTAAAAAAAACTAGAAGCGAAACCAGGTGCTCGCGTTTAACTGTACCAAGTACAATGTATATACGATACTGATTGTCAAATGCTTTGCTAGCAAGACTTTTTTTCTATTCTGGTCAAGATGCAATAGATATTCATACATGAGATTAAAACTTCTTTTTTTAATTTTATGTTTCAGTGTTCCTTATATGCTGGGGACCATTCACACTTAACAGAATATTTCTTGTGTTCGGTGTGACTGAGCGAGGACCACATCACTTCATTACACTGGTGTTAGCACCATTGAATAGTGTTGCGAATCCTATTATAATTGTAGCTTTCAATTACAAAAAGTTACTACAGCGTTCGACAGGACCTGCCAATAAATTTAGGCTTACAAGCAAGCGGACACGGACTACTGTTTTACGCAAGGAACAAGATTCACCAGAAGTGTTATTGACAAATGGATCCAAAAAGGACCAATTAGTTTGACATCAATTTGTGTTAATTCCATGCATAATATACTCAATCTCCAGTATACCACTTAGTGCCGAAGAACATAATTTATAAGACAATTTAAACACATAATGTTTTTGACTGATAAGTGATTGTCATAAGGTGAAAGACGCTAAACCAGAAATGATCACTGATCATGTAGCAGCAGTATAAAGCTATTTACTTTCACGTGCGAGAATGTGTTTACCATTTGCGGCAAATATCAAAACTGCTTCAGATTTACATGAAAGTAAGAAGGTCTTTTTTCTGTGCGAGACCACTTTTTTCTTTTGTTTGCTTATATCCAGTGACTGACGGCTTTTGAATATCGTCTTAGTTTTCCGTGTTTACTACTTTTCGACCACAAATTTGATGTTAAATTCCATTTCAGAATACATTTACTAGTACGACTTGGTAAGATCTAAATTACAGATCAGAAGCATCTAAAGATTCGATATAACCATCCTGTGTATATACGTTTGAACTAGGCTTATCTCCTTTGTTCTGTTACTTAACGTTCCATTCTCTTCACGATTAATTTTAAACCAAATTCCACATAAGGGATTATTGCCTTAAAATGTTGCGACGGTTGAGTTGCCATGATCAGGTCTTGCCATACCATTCAATTTGTTGAATGAATGTCCTAAGTCGTTCTGTTGCAATAGTATATATTTCTGCGATGTTGTCCTATTATTGTTGTTTGATGTTTCTTGACCGTCAGTCCTTGTGCTCCTGATGTCAACCCATCTAAATTATCTTCTTTAGTTTTTTTCATTTTTACACAACACATATAAAAGAATATAATATTATAAAAAAAAGCATTGAGACATGCTCTCACGTCTCTTGGTAGAACGATGGCAATGCTCGGAAAAAGGTTGTCACATACATGTACCTACTTGACACGGAAACATCATGGATGTTGACACATGTGTAACTGGACATGCTCATTTCTTCGGTGAAAACTATTTTTGTGCCTAGTGTTTAAAAGTTCACAGTTAGTGTCAATTTTGTTTAAGTGAAATGTTTGTATAATGTTGTATTATCTGGCGGCATTCTTAGTTATCCTTAGTTGTTGCGTTGACTTGAAATAGTTTATTGTTTTTCTTATATTTGTGTTGGTATTCGGTACAAATGTGTCAATATTTCAAACATACCAAGAGTGTCTTTACTTTTTATATACACAATTATGACTGAAACAAGCCACAAATAAATAAAAAAAAAAGCTATGAGAAAAAAAAAACATTTTCTGTATGTAAGAACTTCGTCCAAAGATTCCATGTCTGGCTAAGAATCAACTATCAGCAGCAACAGTATAGAAAAGATGAGTTTATAATAGAAAAGATCTAGATAAATCAAGCTAGAAAGTTAAAATGGGGAAAGACATCTTAATTTTAATTAGAAAAAACCCTAAAAAACGGTCTTACCCAGGATACATTTCTCACATATCAAGTCTACAAATCTACTGATGTGAAGTCATTATAGATCAAGTTTATCAACGTAATAGTTTATAACACAAATATTCAAAAATAAAAAAATGTTGGTTTGTTTAACCCGACAGAAGATCAAGCAGACTTTATAAATGTTGCACGAGTAAACAGAGTAAACAAAATATGATAATAAATTTAAACCCACATTTTTATAATGTTAAGTTGAATTTTGAATCTTGAACAAAATTGGTGAGGGTGGTTTTGTTGTATATTTTTTGCTATTCAGTGTTTGTTGGCGTAGGCTCTCCTTCCCTCTGAATCAGACTCTTTTTGCCTGGCTTACCCCCTTTGTAGGTCTTTTGAACAACTCTGTTTTCACGTTTGATTGTGTTCCAGTGATCTTGCGTCGTCATCGGCGATTTTTGTATTAGTCCATCTGGACCGAGGGTATAGATAGAATAGTATTTGGTGGTTCTTGTAAGCAGGGAAAACATCTAAAATGTTTAATTTATATGTATTTTATTCCCTTATGATTCCCTTTAATAAAATGTGAATTTTAAATCACACATATATCGTTTATTATACCCTGAGGACAGGCCATCAATTAGCGCTGTAAATCGATTTCTGTTTAGTTTGTTGCTTTAGTTTTTTGTGACGCAGTTTGATCTGGTCTTGTGGTGTCTCTCTTTGATGTTAGCCCTTTTAATAAACTTCAATTGTAACCTGAAATGCGGGACGAAAGTATCTCACACAAAGTATTGGTTATTTCCACTTATTTTAGATATGATATTTATCGGTGGTGTGTTTCAGTTTGGAACTTTGCATTTGTAATCTTTTCATCTGATTTTCTTCTCGTCGCGTCGTATTGAACGCTTAATGGAGTAGTTCTGAGTCATTGTTTGACTTTTTTTAAAGGATATAATCATAAAAAGTATAACTTCCATGTGATTATTCATTGCATGCTAGGTTACACGGTTACAATTTATTTTTATTACTATTTAATGTCTTATTAATACACGTCTTTGATTGTTTGAGGGCGTATAAAAAAAAGAAACGTCATGACTCTGATTAAAGGCCACATGCATTAAACGGTTTCTGAAAGCAATGAATGTTCCTGCTACACACTTGTCACTAGCACGTGACGTTTAAATATCAAATCTGCATAGGGGAGCATTCAATAAACAATGGTGTAGATAATGTCCAAGAAGAGTTCAGAACTGAGTAGTATGGAGTGTGCAATGATATATCCATGCCCATAAAAATTAAAGCTTTGGTGTCATCAGAAAGACGAACATAAGACAAATCAAGATGTAAGTCCATGGACACGGGCAAATAAATGGAAAGCATGCGACGCACACAAAACGAATATACAATCATTAACTAAAAATGAAAACGTCACGAACTTCTATTAAAACACTAGAAGCAAAATATAATTGTAACTGGCATATATTCGAGGCCAACTATCACAAACAAATCACACAGAGTGCTGGCTCCTTCCTCATATAAATATCATATTTATCGAAGGCATGATTCAGATTGCATTTTTGTTTAGGACATTAATTTCTCTTATGAAATGATGTGGTTAAAAAGTCAACTTTGTAAAGGGCCCTTCAATTTTAAACTTGTGAATCTAACTTTGATCCTACAGACTGTTTTCACTGAGACTCGTCAGATCGTCAAGCCATCAACTTCACTAGAATTAAGAACATAATTATATAATGGTATACGTTATAAAGGAAACAATTTTAACTGTTCTCTCTTTAATGTGATATTCAACATATTACGATAGATATTTAGTAACAAGTAAGTTGATACTTCAGTGAACGATGACCACGGGTGATAATGAACAATGATTTAATTAAATGGGGAATGAAGAATCAATATTTCAGGTGATTTTTTCATACTGATATTAAATAAGTCTCAATCCCTTTGCTTACTTTCGTTATAGCGTAGCACTCTCTGCCCAGTGCAAATTATCCTAGCTTCAGCTTTGTTACCTTGATGGGAAAGTCCACGTCGGTAAAGAGAAAGTACAAACACCATGCAACAAGTTTAACTTATATTGGTAGGCCACACAGGTGTTGGTTCCATAGAAAAATGATTTTTAATCCCCGAACAAGATATAACTCGGTTAAATGGATACGACTAAGAGACTAGTAAATAAGTCAAATCAGATGCTTTTCAAAAGCTGTAAGTATGTGGACGTGGTCAACTAAAAACAACGAGTGAAGCGCTCAAAATAAAACAAGAAGAAATATGATCAACAGAACAAGCCCTATTGATAAACAAACAATAGCTTTACCAAAAGTCACAACAAGATCTAACCAGCCAAATGAGACTGTTTTAGTTTGGGCATTAACATATACGTCAAACCCACCAAATGGGTCAGAGGACCCCGCCTTTGATCCGAAGCCAAGCTCCAAATCAACCGTCATCAACGGACTCGAAGGGGAAAATGAATTTAAATTAGTTATCATGTC
>JAUMGZ010010985.1:0-10193 GCA_032359645.1 Pododesmus macrochisma | reverse complement strand
GAAGGGTGTGGGGTCAATTGCAACGTTTTGGTGTATAATTTTGTAGAGAAGTATGAGGCGTGTTTGTAGTGTGGGCCTTAATGTCCATCTGGTTGGAATCTGCCCAGTAGTTTCAGAGATGTAGTTTAAAGGCATACTGTCAAATTTACCCTTGTTGGCCCCCCACCTGTCCCCTGGGGGTCAGCGATTTTAAATGTAAAATCTTGAATACCCTTACCTAAGGATGCTTCCTGCCAAATTTGGTTGTAATCTGCCCAATAGTTTCAGAGGTGATGTTATTTAAAGGCATACCGTCAATTTACCCCTTATGACCCTGCCCACCTGTCACCTGGGGGCAAGATATTTATTTTGTACAATCTTGAATCCAATTCCTCTTAAGGATGCTTCCAGTCAAATTCAAAATCTGCCCAGTAGTTTCAGAGGAGATGTCGTTTAAAGGCATACTGTCAAATTTACCCCTTTTGGCCCTGCCCGCCTGTTCACCGGGGCCGGGGGTCAGAGACTTATGTTGTACAGTCTTAATCACCTTCCCCTTAGGATGCTTCCTGTCAAATTTGGTTGAAATCTGCCCAGTAGTTTCAGAGGAGATGTAGTTTGAAGCAAAAGTTTACGACAGACAGGATTTGTATGGGAAAAGTCCACCTTGAACCTTTGGTCCAGACGACTAAAAAGCCAAAGTATTTACCTAGTAGAAGAAAATAACATGTCTCCAAAACTAGCCAAAATGATTCAATCAACAAATTCCTTGACATGATTGACAAGAGGCCCGTTGGGTCTTTAACGTCCATCTGGACGAGACAAGCCTACAGGTAAATTTTTGACATTTGAATATTTTTACCACAGGGATATGCCTTGAAAAATTTGGTTCTCCATGCCCCATGGTGACTACACATCAATTTTCATTTCTATGGGAAAATCCCACCTTTGATCAAACTAATAGATCAAAATTACATGCACCAAGATCCACACCATTATAGGACATTCATCTTTGATCAGCTCCATTGATGGTTCAAAGGTCACAATTTCATGAATGAAGTACATGTATTCAAATATTTTGCTTTATAATAGCAGACTTCACATCCTATCAATCTCAGTGAAATTGTTGATGGTTCAAAGGTCACAATTTCATGAATGAAGTACAAGTATTCAAATATTTTGCTTTATAACAGCAGACTTCACATCATATCAATCTCAGTGAAATTGTTACTGTATACTATGTTGTTGTGTGATGGTCAGCATCAGGGTCATAAACAAGTTGTGGTGTTATGAATAACTGGTGGATCACTGGTGTAATGTGCATAGAATTTCACTGTTAAAATTAAATTATAACAAACTTTATTTAAAATATTGATTTCAATATTTCTTTAATGTATTATTTAATACACTTCCAATGTTGAAACATCTTCATAAAAGTTGGTTTACTGTTCTAATGCAAAACAATGTAAATATGAAATGTAATCATACAGAATCCTAAAAAATGTTTGACATGTAATTTAATAACTATTTAACTAAAATTCCTTGTAAGTCATAATGACGAGGCTATATCTACTTTATGCAGATAAGTACAATGCCCATTTCTGTTAACATCTTAATTAACTTAACAACCTGAACAGGATCATTTTGTCATTATATAATTAATTCAGGTAGCTTCTTCCTCTCAGTGATCATGCTGAACTGTATCATTTAATTAAGAGTAATTAAGATAAATAACAGTCTCCCTCTATATCTAGTTTTGGCTGAGGACCTTTACTGTACAATTTAAATCTATAACACAATGGCTGTATTGTTTCTATATAACATAAGAATTATATAATAATCTATAAGACAATATCTGATGTATCTATGAAACATAATAATCAGATAACAAGAGACTCAATGGGCCTTGGTGTGCTACCCTGAATCTCAAATCTTTCTGTTATACTTTCCCTACTTGAACAAACTAGGTTCTCCATTCCCCAAGGTTACTACATTTGAAAGCATTAATCTCTAGTTCTTATAGTAAATTAGAAAAAGATTTTTGAAAATTTGTCAAGTTTTCCTTTTTGGTCCCCTAGTGGAACCCCCAGGAGCCTAGAAACCTTATTTGAACAAATATGAATCTCCTTTCCTAAAGGATGCTCTTTAACAAAGTTGGTTGAAATTGGTCAAGTGGTTTTGGAAAAGTTGATAATGTAAAAGTTTAGGCCGACGACAATTGATGGAGAAGACAGACAAGTTATGTTGCCTAGAGCCCTTCAGGCTAAGGTGAGCTTATAATCTATAACTCAACATCAGTAATCAAACAATAACTTCTTTTTTGTTCAATGTCAATAATTATATCGTATAAAAAATGTCCAAAATATCTTAAACATTCTTAAGAAAACATGTATTATTGAAAACCATGAAATATAATATTCCTAATTGTTCTTGATTTACAATACTATTTCAAATTCAACTAGTAAACATACTTTTTAAGTCAACTATACGGCATATAAAATTTGTAACAAATATACAAAATACAATGTTAAATTTACTTAAAATCCACAAGACTTTATATTAAAACTCATTACAACTTCCATAGTAACTTCTTTACTCTACCGGATATATGATAATTAATATTCACTTCAAGAGATTTACTGTAAGTTTTGTTGGGTTTTTCCACTGTAAAAGTTGAAGGGTTAAGTTTCACCTTGAACTTGAGGGTGTCCATATCATTGGTTAGATTTTGCACTTCACAAACATTTTAAACACAAAATTTAATATAAATGAATATTTGTTAAGACTTGCTTTTGTTTGACAGTCTAATACATATTTTAAATGTTATTTTCCAGATAGAATTCTCTTGATGAACACATGTCCTTGTACTGCATGACGATTATAGTCAAGAGACTGCAGTATCCTGTAGAAAACTAAGCACTCTGTTATTAGCACTGTCACCCATATATATTATGACTCAGATATCCACATTATAATATAGCAGTTAATAATACTTGGTTAGAAAATGCTTTGCTTATACACACTGCATTAAAAACATTAATGTCGTGAAAATGTTATGTTAAAGATTGTACAATACTTTGAAATTTAAGATAAAAAGTGAGCTAAAATGTTTGATATATATATAAAAATATTTACAATGAATTTTACAATTAAATTGATTGATCAATGTTAATATTAAAAGTGTACAAAAATGGAAAAAAAATCAACACACACACACAAACTCTCTCACACACACAGGCCATGTTTGGCATTTTGTGTATATGCAAGGTCTGTAGCCTGTGTGGGAGATTTTGTTTTCTACCAACCTCTATACCATGCCACACATTTAAATGGTACTAATAGATTAATTAAAATGTGATTATTCTCATATTGCAAGTTGACGTGTGTCAGTGAAGAGTATTAAATGTTAAAAACACTTGGACAATTTTTTTCTTCACATAATAATGCTTATTCACTTAAACCAAATTTTCCAAAGTATAAATATACTTAAGCTTGGTAAATATTCATATGTTAGGTTTTATTATAATAATTAACCAGAAAATAAGACTACCGAGTAAGGAGTCCAAACATTCAAACTAGAAAATGTAAAATCAGAAAAAGGTGCTAAAAATACCAAAATAATTTCAAGGCTTTAATTTGGCCTTCCCCAAGCATAATGGCAGGCTATAGCTCCAAAGAACGAA
Source organism: Pododesmus macrochisma (assembly GCA_032359645.1). Taxonomy (NCBI): domain Eukaryota; kingdom Metazoa; phylum Mollusca; class Bivalvia; order Pectinida; family Anomiidae; genus Pododesmus; species Pododesmus macrochisma. Next base: position 6,534 of record JAUMGZ010010985.1, on the reverse strand, counting down.
TTATAGTTACCATCATGATGGTGACTGTTTACAAATACAACAATGACCAGTGTATATAGTAGTGGTCTTTTAAATAAGGGTTGAATAACTAAGTACAAACTAGATTCTAACAACCTTTATGTTTTTGTTTACAATAATTTGTAAATTGATAATATAATACTTATATATAGAAAGTTTCATTCCTATATCTCATCATACAACACTAATCTGCCCTTAAAAACAGCTACCATGAAGTTGACTTTGGTCTAACAACCCTTATTTTCTTAAGGTTCACAGTGACTGTTGATGCTTCATATTCACCAAGTTTTATAATAACATATCAGTCTGTTTAACAGTTATAATCTAAGCTTGAACTCATATGCACATGGAAAATGCAAACAAATACACATTTTACTTTACCATATTCATGTCAGCTTTATTTGTTTAATTGGTGTTTAAAGTCCCATTAACACATGTCTAGGTCATTTTGAGACTGGTTAGCATTTATAATTACAAATACATATACATTTACAGAAAATAATTTGTACCGGTACTCACTTTTTTCTTATAATTTACAAATATTTTCACATTACCATAAAAATAAGAGAGGTGCTAAGATATACAATATCAAAGTGAAACAGTGTCTATTTTTAACTTCTTACCTATGTGCTAGTGATATAAAATGTGTTCACATTCTAACCAACTTTGATCTGCTCAAAAATACGTGACACCGGTAATACAAAGACACTGGTAATACAAAGTAGCCATATAACAAGAAAACACAAGCTAGTGAGACAGAAACTGATGTCCTGAGAAAGTCTCATTTACTTTATAGTGGTAAGAAATATAAACAGCACCAATAAATTATAATCAGTATATAAAATAAGCAAGTTATCTAAAACTCTGGAAGTCTATATAATACTGGTAGGTTTATACCTACACATGTAACGACCAAAAGAACATTTTGACATGTTTTTTTCTCTTTATTTCTCCATTTTACATTTGTAATGCTGTCTTGGCAAGGTTTAAAAATATCCCCTATCAATTCTTACAATTACTATAACACCTCAATCAATACTGAACTTACAGAACCTATTGTGTTGTTTCACTAACAATTCTATCAACAACAGAGTCGTAATATAACATATGTGGTAATACGTGTATGTCTGTGAGCTAGCTGCACAAGGTAGGATCCTTCATAATAAATGTTTTGAAATGTATAAAATTTTGTGATTCTCAACATGGTACAACAGTAAACACATGAATTATTCCTGTATTGAGGAAGGTAAAAATTTACAATCTTTCTTCTACTCATTGTAAACACTAAAACAAATTCACCACACTCTGTTTAACAGAAGGTCAATACATTAACAATAAATAAAAGTTTTAAATATACACTTACTTATGTTGCTTTAAAAACCCTGGAATGACTGATTGTAAGAAGACTAGACAGACACAGTCTGATCTAACATTCTAACAGGTGGTAACTTAGCAAGTTGACACATTATCTACAGAATATATGGTAAAAAAGAAAGTGCAATATTTGTGTTCTTAAAAATGATATGTAACAATTTCTTGCCCTTCAACAGCAATTTGATGTATTTCAAAGGCTTCTAAGACTCAATAAGGCCAAAAGAAAAAGTACTTGTGTTTTTGCTAACCCTACCGACCCTAATTTTTAGTGCCTACCCTAAAAGTTTTTTGCCATTTTCAGACAAGCACTGTTAAAGTCAGGACCTCTGTCTCTATGTAGCCTATGTAAAAACTTTAAGTAAAACTAAAAAGATTTGCCTACCTACCCTAATTTTTTTGAAGCCGTTAGCAGAAACACAGTAATATTTTTATTTGGCCTAATGTATTTTTCAATTATAAAAGTAGAAAACTGTACTTTATTTTAATACACTCTTGATAAAGCCAGACATCGCTTCAAGTTTAAGAGCATTCAGTGCCTGGACTGATGAATGAGAATACGAAAGTATGTCCCTTGACTTCTGTATTACACTCTCTTTTTTAGGCAAGCTCTGGCTTATACTTAAATTCAAATATTAAAATTTCCAAGAAAGTGCTTCAGTTTTTAATATTTAATCCAGCACATCATACCATACCAAAATTTGTTTGTGTAAATTGCACAACATAATATCATAACCATAGCTGCAGCGGTAGCAATGAACATTCAGCTAATTACAAGGACGATCTTTAAAATTTAAAAAAAAAAAAGTAAAATTCAACAAAGAGATTACTTATCTCAAGATTAGATATCAAATGGCAATGAATATGATTTATGATCTGAACTGGAGTGACCCCACCAACCAAATGATATTCTGAATTTCCTAAGTTTAAAATGATTGTCATCAATGATATAAGCTATCTGTTATGTGGTATCTATACGAATCATTCGTAATTTAAATGAGTCCGCTAACACACATGCAGCTTCGTTAAGTCCACCACAATAATGACTGGAGGAGAACACTGTTAACAGTTTGCCCTGCTGCTGTACCTGAAATATAGATTAAATCATCTTCAATGACACACAACAGAAAATCTTCAGCAAATGGCGACAAGGACTTTGGGTTTACAATAAGTATGTGTGCTTTGATTATCTTATACTGAGAAACAACATCCTGTACTATCAGATTTAATCGTAACAAGTCCTTTATCTTTCTATTATTGTTGAGTACCTTGCCAGTTACAAAGAATCTAACAGTATATCACATTTCATAAAGTTATCATGCAAATCTTGGATAAGCTTCACCACTTATTTTGAGCTGGGTGACATTTTAAGTCATCAGTTGGCAATAACAACTGGTCTTGACATGTATTAATTATTTCCAGGTGCTCATTTATTTGATTTGTCAATGGTTCTGTTCTGTTGACTTTATTCCTCCTTTTTTTTAATCAAATTCCCACTCTCCGCACTATGTAATAATTCTTATATTCCATGAATTAGGTGTTTTTGAATTTTCACCTGTCTATGAAATGTAACACAATTCAATTTAGTAATTATCCAGAGTTAAAAATATATAAATGGCAAAAGCAATACAACATATGATATAGGCCATTAAATATAAATTCCACATTATGATAAAATGATTGATTTCTCAATATGTGCCATTATGTCAAAGATATTTACCTGGAAGCCTGCTTCTTGTACCTCATGTGCTCGTATAACATGTGACAATCCATTCCTTTCTAAAAACTGCACCAAAGCATCACAGCTGAAGAAATGTGCAGTGCCTCGTCTTGTGTTGTAGATAAATCCTTTATGTTCTTGTAAATCTTTCACTGTTTCTGGTGTCATCAGCTCATTACTGTGAATAAAAATGGGATTTTTGTTTTAACAACAAGGCCACACTTATGTCAAACGAAACCTAGATTATATCTTGACGCTCATCTGGAACAGATTCTTAAATCTTTTTTGTTTTAAATTGTGGACACTCATTTATAACAAGAGAAATCAATATTAGATGGATACATATTAATATGCTGAAACAATCTTGAGTACACATTTTTCTTTTATGTGACATTGACCTTGACCTTCAACTGACACACCCAAAATAAATAGGGTTCATTCTTTCACAATAGGAAAAAACATACCAAATTTGCATGAATCAAAAAAAATAAATTAAAAGATAATCTGCAGAAATGAGCCAAGTATATGTATAACAGTGACCCTTATGCAACTATTAAAAATAAGGTTCTTCCATCACTGACAGAAAAGCAGAATACAAAATTTGGCTTGAATCCAATCAGAGGAACTTAGACATAATTCAAGCTCAAATTTCTACTTCAATATAGATTCTTCTTTTCTTAAGGAAACCAATATATCAAATTTGACTTTTTATTCAACAAAAAAACCTAAAAATAGTGTGTGGAAACTTATCCAACAAAAAAAAACTAAAATGGTGTGTGGAAACAAAGTCAAAAGTTTCTATTTTAAGTACCTTGGACCTTGACCTTTGATCTATGAATATCAAAGTAAAAAAGTTTCTCCTTTCCTCTGACAATAGAAACCAACATTTGGATTAATTCCAATAAATAAAACTGAAGATATTGCACAGAAACAAACTTTTTTTTTACAAAGGACAGATTCTCATTTACATACCAGTAGCTTATCATGTCGTTTTAGTTTTGGGGTAAACACAGCCACCTTAGAGTCCATCTTTGAAACTTGATATTAACTCAAAATTTTTACAAGACACGTTTCAACATCAAGAGAAATCAATGTTAAACTTGTATATGTCTAGATTTTTAGGGAAAAATAACAAAAAAGGTAATGGGTTGGATCATCCATGACTAAGAATGTAATATAAAGTTCCAACATTAAAACCATAGCTGCTCCAATCTTAAGGAGAAGCAATAACAAGACTTTCAAGAAAGCCACCATCTTTGCAATGTGACAGACACCAATTTCATTTTGGCACAAAAAGAAGTTGATAGGAATCAACATGTGTAGACTTGAGGCCCTTATCACTGATGGTTTTGGAGTTATGATTATGCACATAGTTTACAGATGATGACACGAAAGGACAACCAAGAGTGGACAGAAAAGCTTACTATGTAACTAGGTGGAAACTAACTTGGTCAGTAGTAGGTCGAAAAACAGTCTCAGGTCATAGTTTCCTATCTTTAAGGATCCTAAAAATTCAGAATATTCAAAAATGTCCTTCAATAATATTGTAAACAGACACAGACAGACTGGACTGTTCATAACTTGTCTAACTGGATCATTATCTTTTCAAGATAATTCTAAAGAAAACATACAGCTGAGTATATGTAGTGATTTAACTTACTGGAGCAATCTATAATATCACTAAAGCTACTGCACATTACTACTGATTGACAATACTGAATGGTTCACACACAAGCCTTTAATATGCTATACTTTGCACAGAATTACCTTACTGGATCACTCCATAATATTTCCCATGCTAAGGGACTGTCTATTTCTGGATCTTTAAGAGGAACAGGAACTTTATTAATGCTGTCAATATATCCACCATCATGTTCAGGACTGGGAATCCCACCATGTACACAAAATATCTGCAATGGAAATTTAATTTAATTCTGAAGGTATAAATGCTCATGCAAAACACACACTTTGAAAAGTCAAATATGAAGTCAATTTATTGACCTTTGAACTTCCAACTCTGCAACCGCAAGGAAATTTCTTCAACTGTAGTAAGGTTTATGATAAAAATATACCATAGTTTAAAGATACATCTTTGCTCAAAAAATCTAACTTGTGACCTTGACCTTGGACACTCATAACCTACAACAACAGAGCTTTTTAGGATCAGATCACTCAACATTTAATATTTGGAAAAGCAATGTAACTCATACAAAGACAAAACAAAAGTCATAATAGACTGAAAATCAAGATAAATTTATAATTATAGTATACGATAGATTTTAAGTTAAACATGCACAATATCTAACCTTATCATCTACAGTGGCTGCTATAGGCATTGCATCAAAACAATCATTGACAGCATCCCAGATCTGCAGTCCAAAAGTATCACCAAACTTGGTCAAGCATTCACTAAAATATAAAATCATATATCATTCACTTATAACATGCCATATCTGTATATCATTAATATTATCATCAAACTTGGTGCAAAATCATATATCTATAACTAACAGTATCACAGATTTGTTATTTGTAATTCAGATTTTAGCAGGCACAATTCCAAGTATGAATGACTCCTATATTGAAAGACTCATATTTCTATGACTTACTGTTCCACATGAGATGCAATAACTAAGTTTTCAAGATGGCCACCAGGGTGACCATTTTGATTTTCATCCATAACTATTTTTACTTGAATGTTCACAACTATATAGAAGGAATGAGGAGTCTTTCCATGCAGATTCTTGGATCATGCACCACTCAATGTCTGCGATGCAATAACAAATTTTTAAGAGCAAAGCTCAAAGTGAGCAAATACACGAGACCAAGAAAGAGTAAAAAATATACTAAATAACTGGATTTCTAGAGAGGAAGTACAAGAAAGTTACCATTAACCTGTTGAAAGTAAATTTACATGTCCAGTATTAGCATTTAATTTAAAAAAACAAGAAGAAATAGGATCAAGTACTAATAAGTCTAATATTGAAAGTAATATAATCTTAGGGTTTTTGTTCTTGCCAGATTAGCCATTTTGGATTTTTCAACTAACTCTATTTTTGCTTGTGCACAACTAGAAGTCATTAGGAGTTATCCTATGACGGTTTCTTTAACCACATATCTTAACAATTCTGAGGACATGCAATAACAAGAAAGTTAAAGATGGACCTTGGGCAACTGTCAGACCATGAACAGAGCATATCAGCAAACTTCAAGTTGAGTTAAGTAGGCAAAGTCTAATACAGTCAAATCTCTTTACAATGACACACATTACACTGACAAATTCGACTTCCGACGGCAATCTGGCTTGAATGGAATTACACAAGTGCAAATGGTACACTTTACAACAGCATTTCAGTTCCCGACTCCGACAGTAGATTTCTGGTACAAAAGTGCATATTCACTATATATTTATATACGTTACAGCG
>JAUMGZ010010974.1:0-10193 GCA_032359645.1 Pododesmus macrochisma | reverse complement strand
ACAAATACAAAGAAACTACACTTGCGAGACACCGCAAGGAAACTACACTGGCGAGACACCGCAAGGAAACTACACTGGCGAGACACCGCAAGGTAACTTCACTGGCGAGACACCGCAAGGAAACTACACTAGCGAGACACCGCAAGGAAACTACACTGGCGAGACACCGCAAAATACAAAATAAAAACTAAGACAGAAACAAACGAAAACCACGTAGATAGTATATGTATGCAAATTCACACCGAACTTATAGATCGTCGGTTAAAATACTTTTGGAATGACACTAAGGAACTGCATAAGATAAACAAAGACAATTGTCTCAAATCTAAATAATCATAAATATTTACAGCACAAGATAAACTGCCTTCGTTTATCGTGTAAAATCATTGAGTGACTCTATAGAACGAACAGTAACTCGTATATATAACGCAACGTATTTCTGTTGCAAGAGTTAACTCCCTCCGGACATCATATTAGTTTCTTTGGAAAAGAGGTTTTTATAGATAAAAATGACTATTTGGCAGTTGATTAAAACATTTTAAGTCTGATAAAGAGAACCATTGACCAACCGAAAGTAACCGACCATATTTATCATCAAAGGATTCGTAATAATGACAAATTTCATATACAGCTATATCAAGTAGTATAATACTAGAACAATAAATAAGTGTGTGACTAGATGTGACAAATACTAGCAGCATCAAACAAGTAAGCATCATAATGCAAGGAATCAAATTGACGTCACAACAATCCGGCCTCAAGACTAGTAATTCACGCGGACCAACTTAGGAGGGTCACCCAGCACGAAACAAGGCGGTGTGGTTAAACCGGTTAATGAGGCCTCAACCTTCCTACTTCCTGTATGAGACTAGAAGTTTTAAGTATAGGCATACTTCTAAAAGTTTAATAAATACACTTTATGGCGCTGTATATCATCTCAACAATCAACTGCCAATATCAATTGTCCATTAAAATCTAAACGAGTAAAACGTATATACATATACAAAAGGCAATTGAAAACACTAAAATTGGACATAACCAATTAGCATAAAGCTGAAAACAGTGGCTAATAAACAGTGGTAGATTCATAGATTCCACATATCGTTATGTATATAAAAAGTGACATTGGCGAACAATCAGAATAATCATAAAACTGATGTAGACAATATAAACATTAAAACACTGACATATATAGAGAATAAAACATCAGTTATAGAATACTGAGTAATGCGTTATTGTTGTCTTTGGTGTTCACTGTGTTTAAAGTGAAGTTCTCATGTTTCAATTTGAATAGAGTAAATCACAGTTATCCTATTTGATATAGTCTTCTTTGTTAACAATCCTTTGGTGATAAAGTAGGTCGTTTTCTTTTAGTTTGTCAATAGTTTTACTTTATCAAACTATAAAACGTTTTAATCAACTGTCGACTTGTCATTTTTATCTAATAAAAAGTTATGAATAAAATTCACGTTCAAATCTGACCGAAGGGAGGTAAATCTTAAAACAACAGTACTTTTTCAGATAGACTTTAACGATAACTATATACGAGAAGTTGTTCGTTCTATAGAGCCACTCGATGACTTTACATAACATACGAAGACGGTTAATCTAGAGCTGTAGATATCATGATTATTTAGCTATGAGACAATTATTAGTTTTCAATTGAGTCGGGGCCATATAAAAGCATTACTATGATAGTAAAGTGTGAAACCCGCTAGCTCTGTAGTAAAACATTAACATAGTAAAGTGTGAAACCCGCTAGCTCTGTAGTAAAAAATTAACATAGTAAAGTGTGAAACCCGCTAGCTCTGTAGTAAAAAATTAACATAGTTAAGTGTTAAACCCGCTAGCTCTGTAGTAAAAAATTAACAGGACCTTGCCTAGAACATAAGTTACATTTGTTGGACTTTGTACTTCAAAAGAAAGGTGTCAATATTTTTGCAAAATCAATCTAACATGCAATGATCAAAATTGATTTTAATTTCTAAGTATGCAAATGACGTAAAATTCAAGCAACCGATGCATTGAATGCAGCATATTTACACGCTACTGTATTGTTAATCTGGACATTTGCTTGGGAAATGCGACAGACAATTGACGAACAAATGTTGCACTTTCATTGACATTCCACTGTTAAAGGGCAGTAAAAACTGCTTTACCATTACAAATATGCTAATGTTGTATTATATTCAAATCACCCAAAACCAGTTATGTCTGGCGAATGCCATTTCATAATCACAGTTACGGATATGTGGCAACCATTTGGGTTTTTCCAATAAGTTTGGGGACAAATAGCAAGTCAATACAAGACATAATCATAATAAAATGCATACCAAACAAATGTTGCATATTCATTCATAGAGCACCACAAGAAACTTTAAAATCCAAATATATTACTTCTAATGATCTAACTAAATCTAGATCTGAGGTATACCTGGCCCCATGACTATGAAAATACTCAAGCTGAGTTAAGCACGATTTCATGCTAAGACTCAGTTCCATGCTCAACTAAATTGTTTCTGTTGTGTCGAAAAAAGATATGGTTGAGCATGTGTTCAGCTTGAATTTACACATGAGAGTCATACTCAGCTGAGTACAGTGTATGTGCTCAGGAAGTTTTATAGACACTGATTTTTGCGTCTTCATCCTCTCTTATATTCTCTTGAGTTTTAGTCTGAGTCTAAGCATAGCTTTGAGATTTGTTATAGTCATGGGGCAAGGTTGACTGGTATTGATGCTATTTTTAAACTATATTGCTGTCCACCCGAACTTCGTCTGCATACTAATGAGAGGTAATGGGCGATCAGGAGGCATATCTTCGCGAATTTTTCCGTGAATATTTCGCTGGCTTTGAACCTGGCATCTAACTTGCAAAAAATATTCTTTTTGTGACAGATCATCTGATTAAAGCGCTATTATAAATATTTCGTTTTTACTGAAGTAACTGCTTTCATCGTACCGGAGATATTCAAAGATTTAAGAAAAACTTTGGATTAATTTACTTTAAATAGAAATAGAAAGTGAAAGAATGCATGACAATGCAATACAACTCGAATTCAAAATGTGCTACATGTATTATGCCAGCTAGATATATCATGATTCTGTAAATATACTTGTACAAAAATATTTACAGGGAATTAACATTTTACAGTATATTTATTTGATTTTAGACATTTACTCAATTAAAATGGACACCGGGAAATAACGTGGTAGTAAAATTTTAAGACGAGGACAAAAATGATAAATAATAAAATGGTATTCGCATACATGTACTTGCCAACTTTTCCAAATTTCCATGGGGATATACCATGTGTCTTAGTCTAAAATTGTCTAAAAAGTACTATCAATGCACTCTAGTTTGCAAATAATGGTCTAAAATAACAAACTGGTACTTTATGTTGCCTCATGCAATGTATTAATTTGACTTGAGATTAAAACAAGATTTATGGAATACTGAAGATATAAAAAGTCAAAATGAGGATCAGAAATCGTGAGTCTCCCTCTTAAATAGGGAGACTTGACAAGTATGAATTCGTTATGCAGAAAGTCAATTTTATTTTCCACAAAAAGCTAGTTTTAACATTGTTTAAATTGATATATATATATCTATACAAATAGTTTTCCTTCGTAAAAAGTTGCACTAATCGATGGAATTCTAACTATCATACAACTCAATGGTCTATATATGTTCAAAATACTAACAGTAGCAAAAATAAAGCGGACAGTCTCATGCGGAACTATACACCTGTAAGATATTTGCCAAACAATTAAAGTGTTTGTAACGTCAGTGGTACCCAGGTCCCTGTTCAACTGAAATCAACATTGTTAATTCATTCTTAAAAAACTTGATTTTATGATAAAAATATGCAAAATTACATTCTCTTTGTAAATGTATAACAGATTAATGAATCATAATGCAACGTTGTGTTAATATTTCAGTTTTCCTGGCCAATATGATTACATTTGTTTTCAAAACAAACGCACATGTTAAGTCTACTTTCAATTTCGCGGTTCCGGTCTAAAATGAATTTCAATAACCAATCAAATACGTCGCTGCCCTCCATGTGACAACGCCTGGATCTCTTAGTCGGCAATCCGCGTGTTAGAACAGGCAAAATACTGGTCCGCTTTACAGAAGCTTTGCAGCTTAAATACAATTCGAAATGGCAGAAGCAAAGTCGAGCTTGGGTCGTGATGGAACAATGCAAGGAACTGCAAAGGTGAGATAAGATCCGTCTCGTAGATTTTGCATAATTTTGGTTAGAAAATCGGGAACTAAATTGACCGACTTTCCATTATAGCATGAGTATAAAGGCGAACACCGTGTGTATTAATGTTATTCGTACACGACTCATTGATTGTTTTGGTGTTTATACACATGATTTTAAAGTACTTTAATAATCATATTTGACATTTAGTACAAACACAAGACACTAACAGACACTATATCACCAATAAAACAAAGGTATATTATATGCGTCGAGCCGGCGAAATCCAAGATGGCGGACTCGTATAGCTAAGGTCAGCAGGAAGGGAGAGATAATAATACATGTGGCTATGGATAAATTAGTTTTATACACTAATTCAAAATGTATCCATCAGTAAATCCTAATAAAACTAATCAGTCTTAAATTATGTCTTGTCAATTGGTGTGTATTTGCTAGTGGCTTGATTAAGTTGTAGTGTTTATGCTTGTTTAATGAAGGGGGGTAACTCTGTAATCAGGATCATCTTGGGATTTTTTAAGTCATGCCCAGACAAGTCAGAAGACTCCAACTTTTGTTTTAATTATGCTCATGTAAAGAATATATATGCAGTGCTTATTGTTGACAATAAAACGCTATGTTTATATTGTAGGCCTTCACTTTGTAGCGAGTGCATGGTTTACTTTGTTCATGAATATCACATGGTACTCTTATGGTATATAAGAGGACGCTTAATGTTGTGTCCAACTGCAGACTACCGGTACTCTTTATTTCCGAAGCCATATTTATTTGATGCTCTTTTCCGTCCCATTTCAGGGCAGAAAGAAAGTGTCATGAATAAGTCACTTTCATGACTAAAAACTTATTGACAACACAGTGTGGGAAATTAGCGGTAGACCGATAGCCCAAGGCCACATGAAAAGCCAGGGGTCTACATGATTGTAAAAAGTTATAGCCCCATTGTCTACATGAAATTCTGTTGCCCTGAAAATTGCATCCTCAATATTTAAGAAAATTACATAAGAAAGTCCATAGTTCTCAGTGATCGGAAAACCAATGTGCCATGTGCAATAGGAACATTTTCTATAAAAAATCTATTGAAAAATAGTGGGTCTACATGATCTTGAATAGGGCCACATGAAGTAAATTTGTTGTGGCCCCATTGTCTACAAGAACCTAACGGTTAGTTTCTCACACTGACAACAATCTATATACATGTATACTCACAGTAAATACTTCAAGCATAAAAAATATAACATATTTCGAAACATTACGAAGAAAATACTTTCATTCAGTTGCAGAACATTGTAAGCCCTACATTTCAACATGGCTGAAATAATTGATACCAAAATACGGATTGTCCGTTATAAGTAGTTCATATTCACAATCAAAATTTCGCTAGCTCCCATTCTAGATTTTAAAGTAGGTGTCAGCCTTGAGTTAATGTTTGCTGCAGTACACATGCATATGGCAGCGGTAGCATTCGGGCTACTAGTCATAAGGTCTCCCCCAGGACAATGGTTTTCAAATTTATCAATCTGTTAACCGCTCAACGATGTCCAAAGACTATGTCTCTATAGCTACAATAAAATGAGCTTTTGCGAGCCGCTTCTTATTCTACAATATTAACACATATTCAATATGCACACAACTTATTAATTAAGAAGTAATAAAGTGTTGCATTCCAATTTTCCTCAGTCTAATTTTGAATCTGTTTAAATATCATTTCACGTGCAAGTTAATCTTATTTTTCTCTCTCCACTTATACAATGTGAAAACTTTTTAATTTTAAACACTTATGACATGTATATTTATTGTCAAAGTATCACATACAATCAAGATCGCCAAACATGTTCGGTTACACTAGTTCTGCTGTTACTGTTACGAAAGCATCCTAGCTGTTGTCGTTGATGGCTTGCAATTTGATAATAATCCACTCAGAATGTCTTATATAAATTAACAAGCTTTAACCATATTAACAGAATTTGTCCTGCACTTTCAAAGTAGAATTTTCAATCTGTCAGAATCAGAACTAGACCATATCTGATATTCCATGCACACAACTTAGCTGGGAAACATCTCCCGGAAGTCATAATGCATAATGTAAAATTAGAGCGGGTGCACATGAAAGCCGGTTTTCCAGACATGTGGACCGGCAAAACAAATTATTTTACCCGACCGACGCAAATTTTACCGGACAGGTCTGTCAGGCTGATGTAGTTTGGCGCACACTGGAACACTAGTAATTACCACAACAAATGTATGGTAAGAAATTAAATGGGACTAAAAATACATCAAAATCAACCGGCCGCTGAACCCCAGATTTATTTAAAAAAAAATCCCTTGTACCCATGACATCAGATGTGCAATGAATAGTAATAGGGAAAATCACACTCAAGATAAGTGATGTCTTAAATGATATGTGGACTTCCAAAGTAACAATGCATAATCATGATAATAATGTGGCAGAAATTTTATTTCAAAACAAATTCTAGTTTATGGATAAATTTGAAATATGCTCTCACAAGGCCAACAAAACTTAAATGTAGGCACTAAAAACAAGAACAGCTCTGGTTACAAGAAACACATATATTTATTTCTCTGAACCAAAGATTTCAAAGATACATGAGAAACTCAGAAAAGTTATCCATAATTGAAAATAAAAATACAAAACAGCATGCATATGGATATTACGATAAGTACGTACATGTTAACATGATATGAATTATAATACATACGGATAAAATTGCACTATATAATATACATGTATGTTGAATTGCTCTATTACAGGAGGGCATTGCTTTCCTCGCAGCTTCAGGTAGTGACAAACTTCTAGAAATGCAAGGATTGAAGGACGACGAGCCTGAAAAACCAGCCGTACAGAGAGATGGTACAATGGTGGGCACAGCAAAGGTAATGTCACAAGCATATATCTAACTGTCTTGTGCATAATATAAAAACTGTATAGTTCAATATGTAATAGATTTAAGGAAAGTTACAATTTTATTTAATTACAGTAATTTGTTCAAGCTGAATGTATAACTAGGTCACAAATTGACTTTAATTATACCAATCATTCAAAGTGCAGCATTAGTAATAGATTTTTCATGTTCCAAAATACAGTTATTTGTGTGTACACATTTATATCATGGTATACGTATCAGATCTAGATTAAGACAGAAAATGTTATCACAATTTCTGCAGTTTGGCAAAAATTGTCAAAATGTCAAAATATTTGCTGCTCCTTTGGTCTGAATTGTAGGAGGTGGAGTTTAGATATTATTGATATACCGTTAACTGTACAACTCAAGACAATGGAGCCACAATTTAGACAACTGAATAACTAAGTATTGCCAGACTGGTGTATAAATTAAGTTCAAACACAACAAGGAAGCTTTGATTGATCAACTCCTTCAGAACATTTCAGGATATTAGCTTTATTGAGTGTAACCCAAACTTGGGACTCTGTTAAAAGAATATAAAATGTATAAATAAGGGTACGATCCATAACTCCAAGGTGGCCAAATGCAGCTGACCAAATTTTAAGGTCAAAATCAGCTGAGGATCCCGCCACTGCAGGTTAAGGTTGTTTTTGATGATAATATGGTAATGACATCGATGTTTTGTTTCGTGACAGGAAGCTGAAAGAATTTTAGGCAAAAACAAACCAGACGATGATGCTAAAACTCGAGGACAACAAACTAAAATTGAGGAATTGAAGGAAGAGACTGAACCTGTAGCAAAGAAAGCCAAGCTGGCCAAGGGTGTGACCATGATTGGAACAGCTAAGGTAAGAAAGTCAAGCTGGCGAAGGGTGTGACCATGATTGGAACAGCTAAGGTAAGAAAGTCAAGCTGGCCAAGGGTGTGACCATGATTGGAACAGCTAAGGTAAGAAAGCCAAGCTGGCAAAGGGTGTGACCATGATAGTTCAAGGTAAGAAAGCCAAGCTGGTGAAGGGTGTGACCATGATAGTACAAGGTTATACATTTCATTGTCAAAGTTCAACACTTTTCACCTTTTTTGTCTTCATGTCATAAACTACTGGACCAATTCCATTGAAACTTGGTAGATGTCATCCTTAGGGGAAAGGGGGTTCATATTTGTTCAAATGATGCGGCTCAGTACCCAGGGATGGTCACTTAGGGGGCTCAAATGGGGAAAATTTGAAAAAATCTTATGAACTGGGCGGCCAAGTGCCTAATGCTTTGGTTTGTAGTAGCTTTAGGGCATGGACAACCAGTGAATAACTTATACCTTTAATATCAATTCTTATCGCATACTGTTTTCATTCTAATAAACGCCCGGGCATTTAATAGAACAGGTAAGAATTTAAAAGTAGGGATGGGCGTTTAATGGAAATAAGCGACTATTAGATGAATTTAAAAGTAGGGATGGGGGTTTAATGGAAATATGCGACTATTAGAGGTTTGTCAAAATCGACTCTAAGGAGGAAAAAGTCACTAGTTTGGGCGTCAAAGTAGGGGGTAGGGCAGTTATAAGAGACCGGGCGTTTATTAGAACGAATAAGTTGTTTATTCTTCACAGCCAAACAAATTCTGACTCCATTATGATTTGGATGTGTTAAATTGATTTTAAACTTTTCAGACTAGTACTGTTCCTGTATACATTCAATGTTAATCAGTTGTTGAGACTAAAACAACTAAATATGTGCATCCAACTGTTTTAAAGGAAGCTGCGCAAATTCTTGGTGACTCTAAGCCAGATGCAGATGCAATGACTCGGGGTCAGCAGAAAAAAATTGACGATATTTCCAAAGAAGTTCCAGCATCACCATCTAAGAAACCTCGCATGTCCAAAGAAGGAACAATGGCTGCCACAGCAAAAGTAAGATTTGATGTCTATCTTTGGACAGTTGATATTCTTACACTGTAAAGTCTGTAATGCACATACCTTTAAGGCTTTTGTTAAAACTAAAACTGGTATGCAGGATTTTGTTTGAAACTAGTCTGAATTCATTGTTTTATTATTATCAGGTTTTGTATTATATTTTATGTTATTGATCAACTTCTGGGTCACTTCCTATTAAGACTTACAAGATTATAGGGGTGCAACAATGCACTAATCTCATGATGCGATAAATATTGCGATTCATATTTTGTTACAATTTCACACAAAAAATCAAAGAAAAGGCACGTATGTTTAGGGCTATTTCAGAATTAACTGTATTGGAGGGTAGGGAGGCACATTTTGATAAGCCCCACCACCCATCAAATTTAATATAAGGAATGGAAGGCAGATCTGGATATAACCGCACCACCCATAATATATTAATAAAGGTTAAAGATCCCACCTCCCCCACAGGATTAATTTTGTAATAGCCCTTAGATAAAAAAGGAGGAAATATATAATTAGTATAAAGTAATAGATTTTAATAAATAGTCCCATTCTTTGGAGAATGTTAGTTTTTATTTAAAAAAATGTTTTAATAGCTCATTTTTACAAAATTTTACAATAAAATTTCACCCATGTCGTAAATATGCTCTCAACTTGGTTAACGCAAAAGGCAACAGTTAAAATAGGGCAAACATTTCCTGGTTAACAGATTTTTCGTTTTGAAAAAGTATCAAAAGTATTTAAAAGATAAATGTTTAGTCACAATTTTTCTTTAGAAGATGGATTATTTTGTAACAAGTTTTTGTAACTCTATAAGTGAGAGATTATGCTATGAAAAGTGAGCATGGATAGATTTTGTTTTGAAACTTTGACATCAAGTCCTAATTAGGGTACATACATGTATTATGTACATTTTTGTTAATTTTTTTACCACAACAAAGACCTTAGGCCAAAACAAATTAATACTGTGTTTCCAATAAAAGTTTTAGGGTAGGTAGGTAGGCAAATCTTTTATTTCACTTTAAGTTTTTACATAGGTTATATAGGGACAGAGGTTCTGACTTTAACAGTGCTTGTCTGAAAATGACATAAAAACTTTTAGGGTAAGGCACTAAAAATTAGGGTTGGTAGG
>JAUMGZ010010963.1:0-10193 GCA_032359645.1 Pododesmus macrochisma | reverse complement strand
GACAAACCAGTCCTCATCAGCAAAGGTGACGCTATAAGATATAATATAATTTAATATTATCAAAAGACAGACAGACTGACTACATTTCAAGAGTCTTGGGAGGAATGTTTTTCGTGGTTGGAGTTTTATGGCACGTTGATGACGTGCAAATTTTGATTTAGAAATTAAATTTAACAAAACGTATGCTGTAGCTAAAGAAGAGTTGCCCTTCACCAAATTCCCTACGCTGTTGAAACTACAAAGAAACAAGAGGCCAATGGGCCTAAACGTCCATCTGGATTTTGCATTTGAAAACTTTTGACCGCAGGGTTATGCCTTGAACAAAGTTGTTTCTCCATGCCCGAAAGGTATTTTAAACAAAAACATTAAACCCTAGTCCTTCTAGTTTATAAGACTATTTTTGATATTTTATCAAATTTTCCCCATTTGTGCTCTAAAGACAATAAGTTTCGATGAAACTAGTCCAGTAGTGTTAGACAAGAAAGTCGAAAATGTGAAAAAGTATAATATTTGCTAAATATGTAGCAACTTTGACCTTACAATGCTTAAAGATTACCCCAGGGTCACGCCTTGAATAAACTTGGTTCTCCATTCCTTAAAGTTACCAGAAACCGAATCATTAGGCTCTAGTCCATCTAGTTTATTAAAAGGAATATTTGAAATTTTTGTCAAGTTTTCTCCCTTTAAACCCCAAAGAGGCGCCCCCTAGGGAGCAAACCCATCATTTGAACAAATCTAAATCACCTTCCCCTGTGGATACCTTCTATCAAGTTTGGATGAAATAGGTCCAGTGGTTTAGGACAAGAAGTTGAAATTGTGAAATGTTAACAAATTTGCTACCAAAAATGCGTAACTTATTTTTGACCTCAGGGTCACGCCTTGAACAAACTTGGTTCACCAAGCCCCTTGAGTTACTACATAACAAAGCATAAAGCTCTAGGCCTTCTAGGTTATTAGAAAACGAGAAGATATAGGATCAACAGAATACACGCTATTGACAAACAAACAATAGCTTCATCAAAAAGTCACCACAAGAACTAACCAGTCAAATGAGACTGTTTTAGTTTGGGCATTAAAATAAACGTCAAACCAACCAAATGGGTGAGATGATTTTTTAATGTTGTTAAATATCCCCCTTTTTGACCAAAAAGTGGCTTTTCTGGTAGCCCTTGTCCTTTGAACAAATCTGAACCCAAAGGGATGACATTTACCAAATTTGGATGAAATTGGTCCAGTAATTTTTGACAAGAAGTCAAAAATGTGAAATGTTAACATATATGCCAGAGTGTTGAACTTTAACCCAAAAACGCGGAATCTATTTCTGATCCCAGGGTCACGCCTTGCACAAAATTGGTTTTACATGCCCTAAAGTTGCTACATACCAAAATACTTAGAACTAAGCCTTCTAGTTTATTAGACGAACGAAGGTTTTTAATGTTTAAACACATTTTCCCCTCTTTTGGCCCCTTAGTGGTGCCCCCTAGGGGCAGCCCGTTCATTTGAACAAATCTGAATCCCCTTCCCCAGGGATACTCGCTACCGAGAAATTGATCCAGTATTTAGGAAAAGAAGTTGAAAATGTTAAAAGTTAACGACGACTGACGGGATTAGTATGAGAAAAGTCCACACTGGACCTTCGGTCCAGGTGGACTAAAACTGGGTAACTGATTTCTATCATATATGAAAACGACGTGAAGTATACAGAAAATATACATTGTATTAGTTCGTCACTGAAAGACAACCTTGTGAATCTGAAGATAAGTAGCCGGTATTTCAGTATAATGATTGGTGCGGCTACTGGCACGTCCATCAAATAAAATTAGGCTGTTATCAGATATGTTGATGATGAAGGACTGCCTGATACCAGAGTTATTGGTGTCATTGAATTGGAACATGCACATGCTGAAGGTAAGTAAATATATATCATAAACTAGGTGTTTGTTTTTGAAGCACGTGAAGCATGTGTCGCAAAAAACGCTTACGCAATCGCGAGCAACTGGTTTTGCGCTTCTCGTTTTAAATAGAAAATCGCGACGTTTCCTTTTTTAGTTAATGATTGTAATTGGTTATTTTTTTTCGTGTGCTCCCCCACAGTTTCCTTTTGTTTGTCCATGGATTTCGTCTTTTGAATATCGTCTTGGTTTTTCGTATTTACTACTGTTATATAAAATAGTAAATCGAAAAACAAATTCGATATTCTAAGGCCGTAAATTAAGGGACATTGGCAAACAATAAGAAAACGTTGGATCCACACAGAAAAATGAACCAAATTTACATTTATTAAATAAAAATGGAAACATCACGAACTTCTATTAAAAAAAAAGAAGCGAAACTAAGTTCTCGCGATATGGTAAGCGTTTCCTGCTACACATGTGTCACCCGCCGCGATGCCTCCGTGTCATTCCGGTGTATGGTAACATTTTCCATAATATATATATATTATTATATTATACTTGCTTCCCGTATTAGATTATAGTTCTAGATCTCTTTTCACGTTCTTTTGATAATATATAATTATACTATAATTAAATGTCATCATTGCAGTAAAATGCGGTCGTGAATAACGTTTTGGGGTTTTTTCGTTTGTACTACTTTGTGTTCAGTATTATGTGACCGACTAACCAATATTGGGTTAGTAGGTTTTCTGTTTAAAATCCCACAAAAACAGCTGTTTAAGGTTTTGTTCCGCTTCGTCGCACCCCTCGATACAATGTTTTATTTTCATGAGAAACAAAGTTTATTTGCATTTTAAAAAAGGTTTATAAGTGGTTTTTAGAGACATAAATACAATAAACACGCTTTTTATTTGATTGAGATGAGACATTGGACGACATAGAGTACAAGTTAATACTTATAAGTTATAATATTTGTCGCAGAACCTGTTTCGATTTAAATATGTTGGTCATAAATTGGGACGGTTACACAAGGCCAACATTACGGTTGACTGATCACGTGATGTGTTAACACCGTTGTTGTCTGTTGCTGGGTGGATATACATGACAAATTGCAAAGTAGGCAGTTCACAGACTATAGGGACATTAAGTACCTCACCGACATATAATTTGAACTTGGTCAATGTATACTGAATCAAACATCACGTTCGTCCTCTAATTATTGCATACATATTCTCCTTAATGTGCGTGGTAAGTAGTTCACTGAATATATTAAGAAGAAAATTTGTAACTTATCTTCTCGATCAATCAAAAATTTGAAATATCATAAATGATCACTGTTCTGATGAGATACTATTGCTTCTTGTGTCTCACTCATTTGGTTGGTTCGATGGTTTGTTTTGTTTAATAAGGGCTAAACGTCACGTCCAGAATCTTTCACCGATATTGAACTTTGATGTTATTTCTTGATGGCCTTTCTCACTTTGCAGGTCCATCCTAATATAATACTTGCTTATTTAATAATTACATATTTCCGCTTTTAGATGTGGTCAAATAATGTACACAATTGTTGTATAATCGCATACTATAACGATTTTTAATGTCATAGTATAAGGATGGTTTACTATAAAAGAGGTTTGTTCACTATCAACCGGTTGAACTGTCCAGTCCGATAATCGACAAGTCGTTTGTGTGCGCACATTTTAAATTTCATTACCATCGTGATTCTACCTCCCTCTTCTTTGTCTTTGTAGCTTTGATTTACCTAGATCTTGTCTATTTTAAAAGGAAATATTCGAAAAACCAAGACGATATTCTTAAGTCAATGGACATGGGCAAACAAGACGTTGGACGCACACAGAAAAAATAACCAAAGATACCTAAAGGGTAATGACGGTGACAGGTGGGCGGGCCAAAAGGGTTAAATTTGACAGTATGCCTTTAAACAACATCTCCGATACTACTGGGCAATTTTCAACCAAATTTTGCAGGAAGCATCCGTAGGGGAAGGGGATTCAAGAGTGTACAAATGAAGTATTTGACCTCCTCGGGGAACAGGTGAGCGGGACCAAAAAGGGTTAAATTTGACAGTATGCAGTTAAACGACATCTCCTATGGGCAGATTTAAACCTAATTTTGGAAGGAGGCATCCTTGAGGAAGGGGATTCAAGATAATACAAAAGAAGTCACTGACCCTACAGGGGACATATGAGCGGGGCCAAAAGGGGCAAATTTGACAGTATGCCTTTGGAAGATATCTCCTCTAAAACTTCTTTGCAGTTTTCAACCAGATGGACGTTAAGGCCCAATGGGTCTCTTGCTTTATGCCCGTATTACTTTGCTAGTTTATTCTGGTGGTGACTTTTTGATGAAGCAATTGTTTGTCAATAACTTGCGTCTGTTTTTTTATCCTTGTTTTTCATCTTGTTTCGTTAAAATGCAAGGTTTTCGTAGAGTACTCGTGATGTTGCTAATTTTAAATATGAAAAATATGATAAATCGGTTATCATCAATCTTTAAATTTTGGATAATTTCTATTTCTTTGAAGTGGGTGAATTGCTCTTTACATGTTACCGTTTCTTGCTTTGTCATTCAGCAGAATTAGGCTGTGGGCGTTTTAAAAGCTATAAAATAAAGTAACATGTCTCCGATGTTTGTAAAAGATGAACTTTACATATAATTTGAACCCAACTTTGCTTCGTCATTCAAATTAAATATGTCTATAACCCAAATCAAATTTGATAATTGTCAGTGTGTCTACAGTTGATATTGTCTTAAATGTTTGTAGGTGTATGTTTCTAGACTACATTCAAATAAAGCTAAGTTTTAAAAAACTTATTGACATGTTTTGTGTGAAAATTGTCACGCAAATGTAATTTTAGTCTATCTATAGACCGTAGATGTAAAGATAGACTCTTTTAATGTAACAGGTTTTTATCAAAATTTAACATTTTAGAAAATATGTAAAACTTTTCATATTTTCAACTTCTGCAGAACAACTTGACCAGTTTAAAAGCATCGATTTGTTTTATGTCCTTTTAAATTTATTCAAACAGTGAAATGAAGTCCCCATGACACCAATAAAGGGTAATAGTTAAGAACATTTTAAAAATTCTTGAGAAAATGCTCACTAGACCTTCGGTCCAGATGATCTAAAACAATAGAAAACAATAACGACAGAATAAGAAGAGAAGCAACAACAGGGAAAAAAGTAAAAGCAACAAAGAAAACACATGAAGAAGGATGAGCCTATGCAACAGCGTTTCTGCCAATTTTTAAAACTTATCGGAGGATAATTTTGCATGGTGAAAAGTCGCTGAGAAGAAATCACACACCTAAATACTCTGAGACAACCCCTCTGTACCTAACACAGAGTCTAGGTTAACAGAATGTGGGTACCACTGATTGGTCAGTATATCATAAATAATAAAGTTGTGTTGTACATTGTAATCCCAATCTGATATTGTCCTGTGGTCAATGTAAAACAAGAATGGTTTTAAAAACTGGGAGATGATGTGACTGTGGTTTAACATAGTTTGTTTTGTAGTACAATACCCCTGAAATCGCCCCTGTTTACAAATGCATAGGCAAGTCGAGAAATGAAAGACACAGTGATATTTTGTGTTCTTTGGTTAATTGGGACCTCATTCTTGAACTTGAGATGGTAATAGGTTCAGTTAAAGCGAGGATGTGATTGGTATAGTGCTAAATGCTAGCATGTTCGTCTATGTAAAATGATTTACGTATGTGATCTCTGAAAGCGGTAATATTAGCTTACGGTTTCACTAAGAACATGCTGATATGTTTTGGACCTTTTCTGGCTTGGGTGATCGTAACAGGAACATAAATGCACCGGACCATATGGGTACTTACTTCCAAACCATAACAAGATGAGTAAGCACGGTTGAAATCAAATGGTGTAGGACTGACGGCCCTAGAAATGGCATTCAATGAGTGATATAGACACATCGGGTAAAATGGGTTTTTAACTCTCAATGTAAAACTTGCCAATTTTAGAATCTAAAAACTTGAAAGTTTAAAGGAAAAAGAAACGCAGTTGTTTAACCTTGCAGTACTGAAAGTTGGAAGAACTGTACTGTGCAGGGTGCACATAAAACTTGCCAATTTTAGAATCTAAAAGCTTGAAAGTTTAAAGGAAAAAGAAACGCAGTTGTTTAACCTTGCAGTACTGAAAGTTGGAAGAACTGTACTGTGCATGGTGCACATAAACTTTGCTGCATTAAAAAAAAAACATTTTAAGACAAAAATGGGGTGCGTTCATATGTTCACATATTTTGTTCGTATAATACACTGTACATAACATGGGGGTCTCTCGTGTACATCGCACTTTACAAGGTTTGCTTGAACTCTATTATAGAAGATACACAAAGGGCGTAGCTTGGAATATTTTGAATGAAGTATTTATTTTGCTGGCAGTGCACATTAATTCGTGAGATAGGTCATTCAAGTTCTTTCTCTTTATAGCTACAGTATGACGACAATAGTGTCTTGCAAACGTCAATTTATAAGTGCTGTTAATATCATCTTTATACAAACTTGATAACATATGTTGGTCTTCCTGTCTTGTATTCAAGAATGTACAAGAAATGGCACTAGTTAGTATTACTGTTTTTCCTAACAACGCACAAACACATATAGTTCATATAATGATGGGGAGACAAGAATATAGCATGGTGGAAAGATAATGCAAAAAATTGCAGAAATGGTGAAATCAAGAAATGAATGAATATTTAAATCGGAGAAAAAACAAGTGTGTGTGTGTGTCTGTGGCTGCCAGACAGGCAGAAACCACTCATTATTTGCGATGAAGTTGTATAGCTTCATGTTTTTTTATTAAGTTCACGATGCTCTTTTTCAGTTTTATATTTGTATTTTTCTGTGCACTTCCCCTGTACGTCAATTGTTTTTGATTGAAAAATTTAATTTATTTTTCATTTAAATTAAATAAATGAAAGGTACACACAACGTCTTATAATGGTGACGAGATTTCCTGAAATGTCACATATAGGTTATGGTCAAGGTCATCTTTAAAGACCCTCGGATTTCGAGGGATCGGTGAATAGAACAAAAAATAACAGTCTCGGCAATACCCTTCATGTTCTCCTTAAGGTCAGGGTTAATGTAGTTTTTAATTTTCTTCCTAATCTGAAGGAACCGTATAACAGAGTAGGTAAATTAACAAATCTCAGAGAGCTCCTTCAATGTCAGCTAGTTGTCACAACATGGTCGATCTTAAATGCTTCTCTATTCTTTAGAGATTGATAGAGTAGTTCACGTCGATAGTCTCCAAGAATAGCATTCAAGGTCACCAATCAGTGAAAGATTCTGGAAGTGACGTTAAGCCCTAATTCAACAAACACCAAGGTCACCAAGATGTCATGATCAATGGTCATTCATAATTTTCCTCCTATTCTGGAGGAAAATGGTAAAAGAACAAATACGCTCGTATACTCCGGATAACTTTCAAGGACACCTAGACGTTATGCTTAAAGGCACCCTTAAACATCTTCCTATTTCGAAGGAGTTGGTGAACAACAAGAAGAAATAAGATCAACAGAACAAACATTATTGATAAAACAATAATAGTTTCATAAAAAAAGTCACCCCTAGAATGAGACGGGCAATTAAAAATGTCGTCAAATAAATTTAATTGGTGAGAGGACCTCGCTAATGACCCGAATACTAGCTCCAAATCAACAAAAGACATCAACAGATCCAAGCTCTGAGCAACAGTTGGAGGTAAACTTACAATGGTTATGAAGGACTAAAGCCACACCCGAACAATGCTTTAGATAGTTTTGCCAGGAACAAAGTAACAAACACATTTTTATTCGCTGAAAAAAAATCCATGCACACTATAATAAGCTATTTTGGGAGGTTGTTATGCCTATCAAGGAATTCGTTTAATTGGCATCCCATGCATTTATGTATAGACTTACACCGATTACCAAATGTAGAAAGGTATGTCTATATAAAGGAACTCAATATACTACATCTATATTTGGTACCATGGAGAGATAAAACATCACTGCTGTAAACGCTCACAAGACGCATATCAGACGTAAAAGAATGAATTATGTACATACACTAAACTACACTTGACACTATGTAAAGATTTGGACCCTTTTAAAGTCAATATCTTGTTGCAGTGTTGTTCAAGTATATTGTGTCTCCCTATTAAAGCCGAGTGTTCATTGCTGATATGCTAGATTATTTTGTCAAAAATTGTCAGGTTGAGCTTTATGGGCCCATGCTACTTTATGTTCGCCCTTTGCGCATTTTTGGCGTTGATAACTTGCTATTACTTGTGACTTATTTAAAACCATATCGTTATCTTGACTATTTTATCAGCTTCTGATTTTTTTTGAAAAACGAAATCAATGTTAATTTGCTGGTGGCTTTTAATGTGTATTTACAACTCTGTGACCTTCAAGTTCTGTAATGTTTATACATGCTGTATACAAAACGACATTCAAGTTTGCATTTTGAATCTTCAAAACATCGTGCGTAACCAATTATGTATTCTTAGGTATTTGGTGCATGACTATGAGGACTACTGCGCCAGTAATGAGTTTGTACGTGTATATATCTTCATTCTTGAGAAAATCGTGTGATAACGATTATAAGTTCTTTGTTATTTACAAAAAAATAATCCAAATAAAATGTATGACTTTCTCATTTAACTTCATTCGTGTCAATGCGTTATGCTCACCGAATTCAGATGAAACGAGCGTGCATGTACCCTGGAGTTTCTACTCGGTGAATGGGTTGAAAAAGTACAGGTCGGACAAGTTAAGAGGTACCGTTCCGTAAATTTTAGGTCATATTTTTCTTTGTTTATTGTTTGTTCGTCTTTTGTTTGTTTGTTTCGTTATATTTTAATGTCAATTTCAGAATACTCCACAGACATCACAACAAAGAAAAAAAAACAAATATTGGACAGGATGAAAATCGAACTTTATCTCTAGCCAGCATAGCTTTCCAGGTCATCGACACTGAAACCGCCTAACTACGATAAGGTGTTAAGTCGTTTAAGCGTGTTTTATTATAAGACAAAAGACAACGGGAATACAGAAAGAATATCAATTTAAGACAACATGCAACAATTAATTTGGGACCAAAAAGATATACGAGTCGATGCAACTGGCGTAACATTATGTACTACTTTCTCTCCTGGAAATTTATTGTTTGTTTGTTTGTTTGTTTGTTTAATATGGTCTTAACGTCACTTCCAGAGTATGCTACTTATAGGGGGATAACAGACCAAAGGGAACAAGGGGCCCATATGGTCTTAACGTCCATCTGGTTGAAATCTGCCCATTAGTTTCAGAGATGTTATTTAAAGGCAAACTGTCAGATGTACTGAACCCCTTCCCAAAGGGATGACATCTTCCAAGTTTGGATGAAATTGGTCCAGTAATATTGGATAAGTCAAAAATGTGAAAAGTTAACATATTTGCTATAGTGTTGAACTTTGACCCAAAACGTGTAACCATTTTTTTACCCCCAGGGTCACGCCTTGGACAACTTGGTTTTCCATGCCCCAAAGTTGCTACATACCAAAACATTAAGCTCTAGGCCTTCTACTTTATAAGAAGAAGATTTTTGAAGTTTTAACACACGTTCCCCCTTATGGCCTCCTAAAGGAGCCCCCTGGGGGCCAAACCCCTTCATTCGAACCAATCTGAATCCCCTTCCCCTATGAATACTTCCTACCAAGTTTTGAAGAAATAGGTCCAGTGGTTAAGGACAAGAAGTTGAAAATGTGAAAAGTTAACATATTTTCTATAATATTGAACTTTGACCCAAAAAGCGTAATGTATTTTTGACCCTAGGGTCACGCCTTGAATAAACTTGGTTTTCCGTGACCTAAAGTTGTTACATACCAAAACATTAAGATCTAGGCTTTCTAGTTTATTAGAAGACGATGTTTGAAGTTTTGTTAATTTTCCCCCTTTTGGACCCCAAAGTGGCGCCCCGTGGAGCCCCAGTCCCTTCATTTGAACACATTTGAATCCACGTCCCCTAGGGATACTTCCTACCAAGTTTGGATGAAATAGACCCAGTGGTTTAGGACAAGAAGTTAAAATATGAAAAGTTAACATATTTGCTTTATATTATATATTTATATAATGTTGAACTTTGACCCAAAAAAGTGAAATCTATTGTTGACCCCAGGGTCACGCCTTGAACATTGGTTCTCCATACCCTAAATTTGCTACATACTAAAGCATTAAGCTCTAGACCATCTAGTTTATCAGAAGAAGATTTTTGAAATGT
>JAUMGZ010010952.1:0-10193 GCA_032359645.1 Pododesmus macrochisma | reverse complement strand
CCTTCTAGTTTATTAGAAGAAGATTTTTGAAGTTTTGTCAAATTTTCCCTCTTTTGACCCCCTTGTGGTGCCCCCTGTGGGCCCAGCCCCTTTATTTGAACAAATCTTAATCCCCTTCCCCTAGGGATACTTCCTACTAAGTTTGGATAAAATTGGTCCAGTGGTTTATGAGAAGAAGTCGAAAACGTGAAAAGTTAACGACGACGACGACGGGCGACGGACGGGATTAGTATGGGAAAAGTCCACCTTGGACCTTCGGTCCAGATGGACTAAAAACAACCGTAACTTTATGGTAAATTATATACACATTTATTGAAAGTTATATATGCGTACATACTTTAAATGTATATACTTAACGGGTAACATAAAAGAAATCCAGTGATAATGTTACAAATTTCCTCCACCAACATATATAAAGGCAAGATAAATGTTATATATACAAAAACAGAAACTTTTGAAATTTTAAGATGAATTCCCTAACAAACAATTCAAACATGCAATATATACCATAGACAAAAGAAGCCTTACCGGTAATAGATACAAGCAATCATTACATGTATTTCTCTTCTAAAGACACTACCAGTAAACAGATGATATTCCTCATTAACTTGACATTTCAAGATACAAACACTTTTGTCAATCAAAAATATGTTTTAGATGCCGTTATTCCTGATTTGAAACTTATTGTGAAATTAAAAATGTTTGACTAAAAGTCCAGCATATCTTTGCTTCAGATGGACTAAAAAAGGCCATAAATCTAGTAAAAACTGTTCAGATTTTTATATACATTGTACTTAACATTTACACTCAGATGACATTCCTAAAAGTAGATCTTAAAGCTAATTTTTTGTTGTTGTTGTTGTTTTTTGTTGTTTTTTTTTTAATCTTTCAAAATGTATTGTGAAGAAAGTAAATGTGACCAAATAAGGGCCTTAACTCTGGTACCAAATAATCATTTTCAATTATATTGTACTTGAGATGAAAGCTTTATGCCAAATATGATTTGAATTTTCAATTCCTTCAAATGTAATTGTGCAGATAGACCACATGGACATAGGTAGCACTACATGCCCCCTATTTTCAATGGTGAAGGCATAAAACAATTTTGGGGAATGCACTGCACTTAATTCTCTCTCTCATCTCTGAAATGTTTTATTTTCAATAACAAACCATCTTTTAAGGTAAGATAAAAAACAATTTTAAAATTGAAAAAATAAAAACAAATACTTTATCATATCAACAAAACAGGTAAGATAAAGAAATCCAGTGAAAAGGTTGCAGTTCCTGGATCAATATACACAAAGGTAAGAAAGGTAAGATACACTTAACATATACAATACATTGAAATTATTAAAACTGATTCCATTATACACAATTCAAACATGCAATATGTACTATCTGGTGTTGGGATGACATAGCTCTATTCTTTGTTACATCAATTGTTTATACTAAAATCTATAACACTCAAGATTCACGTTTTATCTTGGTAACTATAAACTGTGGGTGTATGTATATATATATATATATATATGGTGCTCTTTAGTTGATAGATAATCCATTTCACATATCAAGTTCTCTTGTCTGCAATCCTGAAATATAGAAAACACTTTGTATCAAATGAGTAAATGTTTGTTATTATGCAATGTAATTGTACTAATGATGCCAAACTCCACAAATCAATACAAAATGAGTAGGGTTATCATTTGTGCCAACATTTAACTTGTGCTGTGCTTCAGCTGTCTGCTTTATTTTAAGGAGATTGCATTTCTAAACTCAGTTACCATTATACAGAAGTCAGTAATAATAATAAAGTGGCAATGTTTTGTGTTTTTGTCTTGTAACTGATAGTTGGTGACCAATCTTTTTAGGTGCCAAAAATGGGGTCATCATTATAAGGCCATCTTTTTGTTTGTTTCAAACGTGAATGGAAGGTAAATGATATAAATCTTGTAATGGTAGCAAAAGGCATATTGGAACCCTCTAGGACATGATTTTGTAACACGATTCAGTTAAAGATGACTTTGTAAGTTCACTGAAATTGTATATTTGGATATGAAAATAGCAGCTGTAACAGTGAAATGTGTCACTGTTGGAACATCATACTGATGCCTGTTGGTTACAATAATGCCAATCAAAAATTTCAGAGTAATTTAAGATAATAAATTATTTTCTTTAACTACCACTCAATGTTAGGTATGATGAAGCAATCAATTCCAAAAGAATATCTAAAGCACAGCCTTATAGTTTAAGTCAAATATAAGAATCACAACAATGAACAACACACTGTATATTGAAGTCAGCTATTAACAATTTAAAAACACTCACATCAAATCTTTCAATGCTGCAAGCAATTTTTCCTTATCTTCCAATTTCCTTTTCTGCAAAAATACACCACTGTTATTCAAAACTTCATTATTTACAAGAAAAGCTGTCTAACAAACAAAAAACAAGCAAATTCTCAGAATTCTTGCCACAACCCCACTAAGGATGTGTCCTTTTAATCCACCTCTGCATGCAAAATCTGGCAGATTTAAACTTTCAACATAGCAAGTGTGCATTCAACCATTATTCCCAAGCTACCATTTAAAATCTTAAGATCTTCTATGTCCAATATGCTGTACGTATGTTTAGGGGTTATGTACAAAAACCTAATGAAGTTATCTATTTTTATAAAACATACATAATATCTTTGCCTATTTACATCAAATAACTAAATTTCATATGATTCTTTCTTGCATTATGGTTATTTCTTATACTCTTAAAGTAATAATCTTCTCAATTTAAATATTTTATTACAAAAATCAATTTGTAACAGGAATTGGGCAGCAGGCAAGCCTATTTGAGCCCTCTCCTTGAACGGTTACAGATTACAAATATATACATATTAAATATAAAATGCACATGCACTTACTCACACAAACATGTGTAAATGTATAATAATAATATGAATATTAAAGTTAAGAGCTTTATACTTAGCGTAAAAACAGTTACATGAATTACAATGTATTGTTTTTTTACTGAAAATAGTTAACTAGTTTAGGAACATGGATTGAAATGAAAATTACAGATAAACAGAAAGATGAACAATTATAAAAGAAGAACAAAAAGAGAGGAGAAAGGATAGAGAAGAGAAGAAGAGACAGGTGCCAACATCTTGTAATGATTGAAATTAAGCAAAACTGAAGTTCACTTGATTGATCAGGATAAAAAATTATCAGAGTCCGAATAAAGTATGACAGAATTTACTACTTTTTAAAATTTAAAACTGCAGGAAATCAACGAAAAGCAGATGAAAATATAATCACGCGCTAATCTGCACAAGGGGCGAGGGCAAAAATCCCGATGTTTTTAAAGACAAAATACACATTCCAAAAATAATATTTTAAATGATCTTGCGATTAAATTAGGTGTTTATGCGAAGTCAAAATAGTAAGTTTTTAACGTATTGTTCTGAACACCTGTTTCAGACATCCCCGTTCTCGTCAACAGAGATGACGTTGAGATGAAGTAATGACATAATAACAAAGATACTATTATATTACTATCATAGACGGATGAAATTACTTCCTTCATATAAAAAGAGCCGAAATGTCAATTAGCAAAGCAAACACATGCATATTTCAGGTAAGTAAAAAAGTATGTAAATATATATCCTCTTATGTCCATAACTTATATGTTGTATGAGCCAAGAACAAAATCATTGAAAGACATGAACAATTTTCAAATTAACAAGTACAACATTGTGAAAGGAGAACTACTTATAAATGTGTCGTAAATATAAGACAGAACTCATTTACTCAGAAATCGATAAAGTCCATGATGAAAAAAAGAATGTTACATTAAAAACTGTGTTTGACATTAAAACGACTGATTCATTTTAAAGCACCAAATAACTGGCTCTTTGGACCTTCATATTTTGGTTTGTAATGTTGTATGGTAAATAGCCATGTTAACATTTAAATGTCCTTGTAATCGAAACTGTCTAAAAGTTGCATATTTATGTATATACGAAGAACAGAGTCAATTTCAGTTCAAATGACCTCTTTTTCAGTCTTCTTCCTTGTGCTAGACATCTTTTCGCGGTAGGGATGTTTGCACGTCTCGATGGCCTGGAGAGCTATGCTGGCGGGAACTTGTGTTTCCGGTAGGGTCACCCAAGTCAGATATGTTGAAGGGTTAAGGCTAGACAAAGATCTGCACGTCCTTCGAAGGGGACGCTATGCTGGCGGTCCCGTGTACAGGGAATGTATACCCCCTAGCACGATAAAGACCACAATGTAAAGTTCGATAGAAGAGTAGGCAGCAACGCCGTTGCATGGGTTCATCCTCTTTTCTGAACTATCTCTTTTACCTTCATTTCCCGCCCCTGTCGCCGCTTCTCTTCCTGTCATATCTTTTGGTTTTTCTCCTTTGTTCTTTTGTCACGATATCGTTGAAATATTCTGGAAGTGACGGTAAGCCCTAATTAAACAAACAAACACACTTTCTTTTTACAGTTTTACTCATTTCATTACTCCACAGTCATATTTGAACGCATATATATTAAAGTAGTAAATACGAAAAACCAAGACGATATTCTAAAGTCATAAGTCTATGGACATGGGCAAACAAAAGGAAAACGTGGGACGCACGAAGAAAAAGACCCAAATATACATTTATTAACTTAAAAAGGAAACATCACAAACTTCTTAAAGACAAAAAAGCGAAACCAGGTGCTCGCGATATGGTAAGCGTTTCCTGCTACATGTGTCACCCGCCGCGATGTTTCCGTGTCATTCTATTGTATGGCCTTTTGATTGTTTAAACAAGAAGCATATGTCACCAGAAGAAAAAATTGCAATACCAAGACATAAAGACGTAATATTTAGCCGTGTTAAAAATGTGATTCCCAACCCATTTACTAGCCTGTGGCAGAGATTGGAACAATTTTGAAGTTGTGTTATCTAAGATTACTTTTTATGAACATATGTTCAAAAGAATAAGAATGTCGGAATCAAACCCCTATTATGACTTCATTTCATTTGTAATCCATACGTATGTTCTTATTTATGGCATCAGGGATCAACTTAGAATAGATATCCACTTGTCAAGAATTACACATGTGCATCTGAAATATCAAAACTGTAACATTATGAGTTTACAAAAATGATTCTTGAATATGGATAAAGCATACCTGAGTTGCTCGGGTGAGTTATCCTGCTCACTCCGCATCCGTTGTCGTCTATTGTTATAACTAATTTAACAAAATCATTAAATATACTGTCTCTGAGCCTCCATAAAGTGTAAAGTGAGAAAGTGTTCTTGATCCTAAACGGAATTGGTGTTTGTCAGATTTCCAAGATGGCCGCTGTTGACAATGATTCCCTAAACTACGTATGTTTGCCAGACGAGCAATTCTATGCGTTTCATGTGATGTGTTAACACGGTAGTTAAGACTGCTGATTGTAAGGTAATATGTCAATCGGACATATTCAGGATCACCCGCAGAAGAAGTTTGCTATGTGTACGCGTAGATAAAATAGGAACTAATAAAGATTGTCGATGTCAGTTGTGTGTTTAAGTACCGGAGAAAAATGTTCAAGTAGTCAACGAAATGTTAACAACTTCAATGACAAAGTCATCATCAGATTGCGAAAAGATACTTAAACAGTGCCAAAATAAACCTTTGACCATTTTTGGTATAGATGGACTATGGATATTGAAATTAAATGCATTAAAATAAATATTGAAATTTGACAATAAAAATTATTTTTACATTTTGCATTAACATTTATCATTTCATGAAAAGTGTGGCATTTAAAGTCATATATAAAAATGTTGCATTAAGGAGTATTCCGACATGTATATTCTTCTATTAAACTAGAGAGCCAACATATAAGTGTTTTCGCATTAATTACCCTGAGACATGGAAGACGGTTGATCCGAAACAGCTAATCAGAGTAATATGTTAAAAATTCCTATTTTGTCTGCGCGGGCACCTAACTTCTTAAGGTAATTTTTTAAAGCATTATTGGGGTGTGATTGTTGTCCTTTTAAACATGAGGATTTCTTAACCTCCTCTTGTTGGGCTTCCTAGCTTTGATTTGTCAATGAAATTTACATTTCTGTATCGTACCTAGGTCTGGACTCTTGGATAAGGTCTTTTAGCACAGAGAATGTATTGTCTCTTGTAATCATTATATTTATTTGAGCTTGTTCTAGTTTACAAGTTTGTATTATGACCACCCTAAATCACGTTCACTTTTCCTGCGTTATTTGATATGAAACACACATTTTATTTGAAATAAAGCATTATTAATTTATTTTCTTGACAAGAAATTCCCAAAATGAAGGTCCGAGATCAAGTTTGACGTCGTCTCTACACATGATATACAATATTTCACATTCTATGGAGTTTAAGGACATGAAATAGGTTTATATTGTGAATAAATAAACATAGTTGTGCACAACAGCATATTTCACCACTCAAGGGTATATGTACGTGACTCCCGTTTCAAGTTAACCTATGCATTTATTTAAAGTTCAAGTTGAGAGTCATTGGCAAATCACCCGTAGCTTAAAAACATACTTAAGTCTCAAATGCTGGTATATTATAATAAGAGAAAAATATAGAGTAATCGAAGATAACATAGCTCACATCTATATGCCTCAACCTCGAGAAAATGTAAGTCTGTTTTAGTATTAATATTAGAACAAAAACTAAGTCCTAAACATGGTCATTCAAGCGGAAAATGTAGGTCAGATCCAGCCGCCGAAACAACGCATGTGCTAAGCATCCTTAGATATATCAGCCATGTAAGTTCGGTTGAAATATCTTTAAAGAAAAAAAAAACATAATAAAACATCTTAATTTCTATAGGTATTACATTCGTACAATACAAAACCGGATATGCAAATTGTGACCTCGCCTAACTATGTGACCATGTTTTTTCTTCTCATTGTCAAGGGACGAGACGTTTCGGGCTATACCGGTTTTAAGTTGCTCTCTCACACATCTTACAAACTGAAATACTGACTTTTCCTGGTATATATTATGTTTACTTTATATTTACTAACTATTCACGTATAAAGGCGTTTATATTTTTCAATAACAAACCGTAAGTGAACCAAACAAACTTAACAACTCTATAAGACCCGTGATCAAGATATCTGAACATGAGCACTATAAGGCTCCCAATCGGTTATATTCTGGAATTTGCACATGTCTTTCTAAAGCGGTCTTACTACAGCCATACATATTTCTGACTAATCTTTCGGCAAATAATTTAGAGATCTTCTATGAGAGCAAACTCTGCGAAATTCATAGATTAGGGCGGTATAAACGGTACTCTTGCCTTTTGTACTTATAGCCGATTAGGTGGGTGTTATCGTGAGAATGATTGACTGGTTTTTTGTAGAATACATTAAAATCTGGTAGCAATAAGAAATCTTCAGTCTCACTGTTCTAGCAATAATATGTCTTCGATTGGCTGGTCGGTGCGCAGAATAAGGTAAACTACCACAAAGTAAAAACGATTTGATAAAGAACATGTCGTGTTTCGTTTCAATTTAAAATTATTAATCTTCAAGTATCTTGTAGGATTTGGTTGTAACACATTAATGTTAACTTGTCTTGTCATTACAGAAGCTGTCCCTGAGGATTTTCTGTGTGGCGTTTTAGATCAATATAACAATCAGGAATGACGATATGACACTCGCGTATAGACAAGCATCGTCTCATTACGCTATGACTCGTTCGCCATACAGTAACTCTTGTTTTAAACTGTTCATAATATTTATCGGACTTCTCTTGTTTCAATTTGGATACTCAGGTGAGTACATTTATCACCTTTTTTTTTTAAACAAGCAAACTTGAAATGAAAAATCAATGTCCTTTAAGTACAGCACTGTAAAGTAAGACAAACTACTAACAAATTTATTGTTAATGTAAACCAAACATTCATAACGAGGAAAACTTGTTAAAGAATCAATGTCCTACGCCAGTACAACTGCTACCAATGTATGGTCAACAATTGAAAAATTAAGGATAAAAAAGATTTAAAAAGGGAGGGGGCAAGTGTTAAAATGTTAAGACAAATCAATATTAAAATACTTTTTTTTTTTTAAGTTTTAAACAAAGGAGAGCCTAAATATGAAGACAAACACATTAATTAATAATTCGATATGTATTATTTTATTCTACCGTTGACATAAAGAATAGACGTTTTACGCTCATTTGCATCGCTCATAATTAATAATTAATCAACGTTATAAGTATGAGTTTATACCCATTTGGCATTGTGAGACTGTGGTTTAATGTTGTACTAAAAACTGTGATTAGCATTGAAATGAAAGTTTAATCTAAAAGCATTAAAATTTATGTTGAATTGGGCAATAGAAAGTAATTTCGCATTTAAGGAGGCCGACTCTAGTTCGAGTGCGCATGTTCAATGCGCAGCACTGATTATCAGATGTCGTACAAAAATAAAGTCACGATTGAACTAAAATTGGATAGAACAATTAAAAGATGAATAAGATATAATATAGGGACACATGGCCTGCAACAAATTATCATTGTGATGTGGTTCTATGTTATAGTGGATTTTGATGTACGTTGGCGTTTTCCTTGTTGGTTTGTCCTTCCTAAATGTAATGACCAAGTTAAAGACAAACACGTTAATCAATAATGTCGCTGTACGTGCAGTCAACATCAGCAGGCTTCAACTTTCTTTTTCAGAAGAACTTTTTTCTCGAGTTGTATTTTTAAAGTTGTAAGGCCAAACTGAGCGAAAATTATATATGCAATGAAATATTTGCAGTCAGTCATAGTACTTCTAGAACAGTTCTCCTTAGATACACGATCGCACTGCTTAAATAGACAACGAGTATATGATTTAGCTAGCTCGGGAATTTGCTTTAGAAGAAAGGTGTTCTGTGTGTATAGATAGTATCTGTTTTATAATAATATATGCAATGTAGAAAGTGTTTTGAATGTCAAATAGTTTAAAAATACATTTCTGCAGAATTTGAAACAAGAACGGTGAATGCATTTCATGAAAGTAAAGGGAAAATGTTAAAATGTTACCATCCGAGCTTTACACCTTGCTGAAAAGACGAGCACGTATGAGATTTTTGATTTTAGAGCGTCTTTTTCTTACATTGAACAAACGTTGTCCATATGTAACCAAAACGCATTAGTTAAATTGTCCACGAAATTAATCATTAATTGAGGATTAAATCGTTCATGTAATTGATGATTCGATGACATGAATGCCCAACTCCTCTATGCAAAAGGTTTGGCAAAGGTCGCGCGCTTTATACACTTTCTCTCTTCGTATTTTTTTTTCTTTTTCTTTTTAAAGTATATTGAATTACCGACGTTTTCTGTTAAACGTATTCACAACAAAATGACACGTGAGTGTATAAATATGACAAAACTGACTGATCATTTACCCGCATTATACATGAAACATTGCTGTAATCAATAGACTCACAATATATAATACATGCATTACCATCGCATTAAATATTAACATTGTATTTAACGTGTAATGTGAGTGTGACATGAATGATTAATGCGTCTACATAAATGTCTCTTAACATCATTATTGTTTTCATTTCAAAACAAATAATGTTCAAATTAAGGTGCCCGGTCACTTTCAGCGTTTCGCGGTTTTTTTCTTCTTAAATTGGTACTTTAATACGCTTTTGGAAAACATTCCTACCGAAAATTGTATACAAGTTGTAAGCATTTGATATTTTGATTGCTTTTTGAAGAAGAATTTAGAAGTTGGAATGAAATTTTTTGCAAACATTATTTACTTCAATGACAACCCTAAAATGTGTTAGTGTTGCATTTATAAACTTTAACCTTCCCTGTGCTAGACACTTTATCGCGGTAGGGAGGTGATCTGAAGAGCTATGCTGGCGGGAACTTGTGTTTCTGGTAGGGTCACCCAAGTGGTAGAGGCCAGACAAAGATCTGCACGTCCTTCGGAGGGGACGCTTAGCTGGCTGTCCCATGTACAAGGGTTTTTAACCCCCTGGCACGACAAAGATCCCCATGTTAAGTTCGATAGAAGAGTAAGCGGAAACGCCGTTGCATGGGCTCATCCTTCTTTCTGAACCATCTATATTCCTTTCTCTTTTGGTTTTTCTCCTGTGGTCTTTTGTCACAATATCGGTGAAATATTCTGGACGTGACGTTAAGCCCT
>JAUMGZ010010941.1:0-10193 GCA_032359645.1 Pododesmus macrochisma | reverse complement strand
TCCCGTTGGCTGTTCTCCGCACTAGAACTTTGGACCAAATGACGTAAATATGTTCGGCTTTGCATAATTTGGTGTTAGTGATCCCTTTTTACTTACAATTAACAAGAAATAGTGGATTTAAAGCGTATTTGTGTAAAAAAATCCATTTTTGAGGCGAGTGTTCTTAAAGATGTTGAGTATAGTGATGAACATAAACAGGATAGTACACCTACTGGTTGACTCGGTTTCAGAATAATCTGCCGACTGAGGTCGCTGTGTCTGTGGAGTGAGTGATATTCTGTGATATTAAACTATCCAAACCAGCCTTGGTCAGTGCCTGTACTAGGAGAGTTAGTAACAAATTATTATGAAGTAAATGTAAATTCCTCGTCTGGTAACATAAGATTGGTTTTTCGAAATGCCCAAAAATAATACTGTGGTGCAAATATTTGTATTTCAGTGGTTTCAGTGCAATTTGTTCCAATTCAAAACAATACGTTTGTATTAAATCACATCTAGTAGTAATACTGTGAGACCATCATGATCCTATGCCAAATGTAGCGGTTCTGTCAAGATAATGGTAAAATATTTATCAGTTGAAGCTTTTGCATTTGATACTTTTGCTTAATGGCAATGTACTTTAAAATGATTAAAATTCACCAGACGATTTTTGTTTTTAAAATAACAAAAACAAATGTATAAAATTAGAAATAGTAACTCAATGTTAATTGATTAGTCGTAACGCGTCAACCAACTATAGACGTGTCAGTATTCTAAAATAAAAACAATTTACTTAAGAACCAGGGGAAACATGTTTTATGTTGTGGAGCCGAATATGTTCATCCACAACCAACAATAATTTATCAAGATAAAAAGGGCATTCGTAGCGTTGGTTCATGTTGAAGTATATGCAAAATAGATGGCAAATAGTTACCTTGTATGATAACTTGATCAGATAAAAGTTAAGCCGGGTATAAACTTTTGGCATAGAATTTTCTTCAAATAACACGTATGCAAACTGTTAACATTCCAAGAACGACATAAAAACGTGAATACATGAGTATCATAATAACTTTAATATGTAAAATAATCGTGATAATAATTGTTTACAACAGATCAAATGCAGATATAAATCGGACAAAGTGACAAATGTAACATCAGACTTTTTGAATTTTGTTTTTCTCAACTCTATTTCATTTTACGATAAAAAATTAACAAGCGAAATTATATAGCTTGTGTTCGTCTCTAAATAAAGACGTCTCACAGAATTTAACAAATTAGACGTTTAAGCTGTACTTTCTTAAGTTAACGCTCACCTTCACGAATTAGTAAAATAAAAAAATAACAGTGTATATTCACAACTAAACTTTTTTCTTTTAGTTCATGTAAACCGTTCGCTAGGATTTTGCTAATATGAAGTGCTTTTCGAGAGTTTTGTTAATTCTTGGTTTAGTAGTAACAGATAGCGGGGAGCGAGAAGATTATCTGATTTTAACGTCTAATGTGTGACGCGACTCGGGGATCGAACCTGCGCTTCCATCACACAATGTGAACACCATAACCACTGGGCTACTGCGAAGATAATTTTGCAGCACATGAAGATCATCATTCGACGAATTGGAATCTTTAAATCGCCATCCCTCATTGCTTATCGTTTAGTTTCTCAATGCGTATCGTTTAGTTTCTCATATTTTGAACTGCTTTCAGTTGGCATTCATAGGAGATACGAATGCCAACTCGGCATAGGCCAATTCAACATGAAGCGCTAGCGCGCCTAATTAAATTTGGCTTTGTCCAGTTGGCATTCATATCTCCTATAAATGCGCGCTTCGTGTTGAAATGGCCTGTGTCTAGTTGGCATTCATATCTCCTATGAATGCCAATTGAAAGCAGTCCAATGCTTAAGTAAAATCACCATCAGTGCGCTCTGTCGCAAGCAGACACCGCCTCGTTACGACCTAAACATACTTGTCCTTCATTACCATCGTGATTTTTCTTCATTTCTCCTTTGCTTCAGAGCTTTGTTTTATCGAGGAGGTCTTGTCTATTTTAAATTCATGTTCCCCTTCGAGTCCGTTGATGATGGTTGATTTGGAGCTTGGCTTCGGGTCGATGGCGGGGTCCTCTCACCCATTTAGTTGGTTTGACGTATATTTTAATGCCCAAACTAAAACAGTCTCAGTTGGCTGGTTAGTTCTTGTGGTGACTTTTTGATGAAGCTATTGTTTGTTTGTCAATAGCGTTTGTTCTGTTGATCCTATTTCTTCTTGTTTTGTATTCTATAGCCATGTCATATAAAAATGTATACATACTAGTAAAACAACAGAGGTACGTAGTATAGTAATAGTTATAGTTAAACTTCTTTCTAATTGTATAACACAACTCTCAGTTTTTTCTTTATTAACCATATTGTAACATATCTTTGTTTCTTAAAAATTAAACGTAAAACGTAAGATTACTTAATTTATTACGTTTTAACGTCAATTCTGCCATATTTTGGTGATTTTTTAACCAAAAACGAAACGAGAAAAACTAAGTGATAGGCCTAGGACAGGAAGAGAAACAACAAAAGAAACAAGAGACGAAATGAATAGTGGTAGATAAGATAGGATGGACATTTGCATAAAATATAATCGTAAGACACAGTCCTAATTGTTAGGCCCAATTTAGATCAAAGGTTCATAGGTTTTTCTAAATAAACCACTAAAATCTGTAAATCTAATCTACTTTAAACTCACTGCCACGTGATATCGAATTGAGAGTAAGAAACAATTATTTAAAGAGGGTAACAGTACGTATAACCTGTAAATCGATCTTACATTATCGCGTGAATTGCATAAAGGTAGATTGTACATAACATTTTTGCTTGAGAAGACTAGCCTTTTATTTTGTGAAATGCATTGCTCATAACATTTCGTAATTGTTAGTTGGTGTTTGTGTCAAGGGCTTATTGTCCGATCAACAGCTAAGGTCATTTACGGAGGTGCCAGTTTTACTGGTGGAGAAAACCGGAGTACCCGGAGTAAACCACCGACCTACGGTAAGTTACTGGCAACTTTCTCACACTAGGCCGCCCCGGACAGGAATCGAACCTTGGAGGTGAAAGGCTCTTATGATTACAAGTCGGCGAATTTAACCACTAAGCAACAGCGGACCTCTAACATTTCGTACACGTTTGACAACAAATTTTAAATTTTCAGAATAATTACTCTTGATTGTTTCAATATATCAACTGACCAAATAGCAATATGCTTAGTAAGATTAAGGTAGTCGAGCCTGGAACTTTTGTAATTGGAACTGGATAAAAATTCAATGAAACTGCAGTATGAAATAACACTTTTAATAAAACAAGGCAACTTTTTGAAGTACATGTCAGAAATTTTATTTTATTGGCCATTTAAGTCAAGGGGTAACTCTTGGCAATGTTTTGAATGAGACATTTCAAATAACAAAACAAATTAATGCACAATATGAAACACAAAAAATTAAATATTTGCTATAAATGTTATATACAGTTATCATTAATGTAATATAAAGTTATCATCAACACTTTATAGACTTTGGAAATGAGAAATACAAAAATTACAGAATTGACTAGGGCATTGTCATGCAGCGTTATCTATGCAGTGTATGTGAATTTTGAACATATACATACTTTAAGTACTCTATTTTGCATGAAAATTGTCAAACAGTAAGACCAAAATTTTACAAAAATCATTGCTTGAACAAAAAATGTCAGAAAATAATTTTAGAGCAGTTTGATTTCTTTTAATGTTTTGTTTAAGTCCTTTATTCAAGAATGTCCTTTTCATTTGTTTTTTTCTATAATAACGAGTTTTTAAATAAATACATTAACATTAAGACTATTAAGAGATTTCATCCAACAAAAAAATGATAAAAAAAAGTATTTAAAAAAATAAAAATGCTGTACCGTGTGTTATCAACCCCGCGACCATAAATTCCTAAGCAGACACTCTACAACTGAACCAATGATTGATTTTTCCTAGACTGGCGATAGTGTTCATGATAATAAGAAAACATTTCAACAGTCTGTAGTGGTTGTAATTATCAACAAAGATTTATTATGCTAGTACAAAATGTAATTACATTTCAAGAGCAATAATATTTCCTTTTCACAATATATTTCATGTTTTTATATTTGAAACTAACAACATCAGACTGGTTTACAGCGTCTTAAAAGTTGAAGCTTGTACAACCGTAAGCAAACATATATTTCCAAACAAGTCAAGTCAACATAATACTAACAAGTTGTATCCATTTTGAGATAATAAGTAGTGTAATTGGAGAAATTTGACCTTTGTTCCCATATAACAAGATATAATAAGCAGAATTGAGTTTACTGCGATCGGTTTATGCTTTTTTACCTATTTATGATTTCTTTTAATATAAATTCGAAGAAAATATTAATATTACAACTGTGACCATGGTACCGAAAGTTTTAACCTTAAAACCTTCAAGGAGTCCAACACCGTTCAATCCCATTCCCCCAAGGATGATATATTCCAAGGTTGGATGAAATTTGTCCAGGACTTTTGGACAATAAGTCGCAAATGTGAAAAATACCATAGTTGCTATATATATATATAGTGCTAAACTATAACCTCAAAATGCGTAAACTGTTTTTGATCTCCTGGTCACGCCTTGAAGAAACTTGTTTCTCCAATCCTTAATCTTACTACAAACCAAAGCATTATAATACTCTAGGTCATCCAGTTCATTAGAAGTTTTTGATATATTGTCATATTTTACCCATTATGGCCCCTATAGTGGTGCCCCTGGGGGCCGAGCCCCATGATTTGAACAAATCTGAACCCCCTTCCCCTAGGGACGACTTCTTCCAATCTTGAATGAAATAGGTCCAGTAATTTTGGACAAGAAGTGAAAAATGTGAAAAGTTTACATGTTGCTTTTAGTGTTGAACTATGACCCCAAATCGCGTAACCTATTGTAGACCACAGGATCACACCTTCAACAAACTTGGTTCTCCATGCCTCAAAATTACTATATACTTTAACATTAAGCTTTTGGCCTTAGAAGATTTTAGAAATTTTGTCAATTTCCCCCCCTTAAGGACCCTAAGTGGCACCCGTGGGGGCCAGTCCCTTGATTTAAACAAATATGAATCCCCTTCCCCTCGGGATACTTCCTACCAAATTTGGATGAATTTGGTCCGGTTGTTTTGGACAAGAAGTCGAAAATGTGAAAAGTTAACATATTTGCTAAATATATTTAAGTGTTGAACTTTGACCCACAAACGCGTAACCTATTTTTGATCCAAGGGTCACGTCTTGAACAAACTTGGTTCTCCACACCAAAAAGTTACTAGAAACTAGAAAAAGCTCTGTAGAGGACCTTTGCGTTGAGATTTATATATGAACCCATACCTTCAAATATAGATTGTTCTTGGGGGATCAGTACTTTCACCTCAGATGAGGGGCAGTGTGTATAGAAAAAATAGGGCCTTTCATTCACTACTACCGTGATAAAACACGGACAATACGAGCCGGTCGGGACCAAAAATAATCAAAATAGAAAAACATTAAGAAACAAAATTTTTCGAATCATTAATGAGTAAACTTTGTTTTTAAATTTTAATTGTTTCACTACAAGCCAATCGAAGAAGGCCAATAATTATAACCGTGCAATAAGGGACAAACAAACAAGACTCCGTCCCACCTGTCAGTTTGATTAGCTACTGTCACATCTTACTTTATGTATTTTTGGTAATACTTAAATTAGAGTCATTATAACTTATGATAATGTATTTAAAATCATTCAATTCATTTAAAGAAAGTCTTAAGTTGGTTTGTGCTGGTAGCCGACCTGAAATATATTTAAAATGTTTATTGATGTCTCCTTATTGGCGTTTTCCATCAGTTCCTACGATCAATATGTCATTCTTTCTAATTTTGATGTGCGTTTGCATTTTCCCTGACTGCCAGTCTCTCTGATTATTGTGTTATTCTTCATAGTTCTTTCTTCGTTACCATTTTGTGTATATATCTACGTTTTATCTATGGTTTTGATTTAAGCTTTTTGTTTTTGTTTTGTCTACAACATGCGTGAAAGAGAAACATCTGATTTTAGTCATTATCTATAAACTTTGGGGATGATTAAATCCCCTTTAAAAACAAAACAATAATATTTGATCTTCAGAAGTTTCTGAGTTACTGAGGATGAGGAGCCGTATCTTATCTCTGTGAAAATTAAAAGTGATATTTTGAATTGTCATTGATTGATCATTTTCATTCTTCTTATTGTTTTCTAACACAAAACGCAAATTCACACATTTTTTTATTCAAATCTCTCACTTATGAAAACTTATTTTAAACCAAAGTGTTGTAGGTTAACATGGTTTTTTCGTAAAAAAAATATGTTCTCAAAATAATGGGCTCTCTGGCTTCCGAGTCAGGGGAAGACGTCTTGTTTTTGTGTTGATTATTATTTTTCTTTTTCTTTTTCTTGTTTCTCCCTATTTTCGTTCTGTCAACTCAACTTTTGAACCATAACATCTAGGGACTTCATATTTGGAGCAGTGATAGTACTTGGGGAGATGAAGAGCAAATTGCTGGAGGGGGTCAAGAGGTCAAAGGTCGAGGTCACAGGTACATTCAAAAATCCAATATTCTACAACAAATAGTTTCCTTACCACTCGACATAGGAACTTCAAATTTGGACACGTATTAGTCCTTACTAGGGGAAACAAGTTCACTTCAAAAAGAAGGTCAAAAGATCAATGGTCAAGGTCAGGAGAACAATTTGCACGAAACACGTATTTTTGCTATAACTTTCTTGTGCTAATAGGACAAGAATTGACGTCTGTGTGGTTTTTTGTAATCTGTGACAAATTTCAATTTGCCTCAAACGCAAGCACCTAGGTGTGCTTCCAGTTTCTTTTTAAATGCAATTCGTGACGTTTCTTTTTTCACTTAATAAATGTGTATTTGGTTATTTTTTCAAGTGAACAATAACCACATTCCACTTAAGAGTGCTACAGTGTATTTTTAGAATACAAAAATGCAACCTGAATCAGGGTATTTTTAAACTGATAAATAGAATTCCAATCAAGCGTAGCAACAATATTTCATCAGTGACCATTAATATTAACCAATCAGGTGCCGCCATTCTTCAAATAACAGTCACGTTTTTACCCTCCTACAGTTTAGACCAATCAGATTTCATCTCAAAATTGCTCTATGCATGCAACCTGCCCTTTAAGGACTTAACTAATCTACGGGTGGCCTTTTCCCAACTTCACTGTCAATCTACACTTGTGTTGATAATGAATTATGTCCTCCAAGTTAAATGTGTAATTGAGACGTGAAGAAGTGTTTGGTATCGTCGCATTTTGTTCTTACTCTACCATCGGCATATGCTAATTGTAAACAAGATGATATGACTGGGAAGGCGTGCAATAGT
Source organism: Pododesmus macrochisma (assembly GCA_032359645.1). Lineage (NCBI taxonomy): Eukaryota > Metazoa > Mollusca > Bivalvia > Pectinida > Anomiidae > Pododesmus > Pododesmus macrochisma. The sequence goes on along the minus strand of JAUMGZ010010941.1, from coordinate 2,774 downwards.
TTTTAACAATTGTTTTTTCTAGTATTATTGTATTATTGTACCCAGTTACTATAGATAATAGATCACGTGTCAGTTTACTTTAAATTCCATAAACATATTTTGTAAGAATAACATTTCATTTTTACTGCAAGATATCAACTGTCGTTAATGCTGACACATTTGACGAAGCGTAGCTGCTTTGTCGTTTTCACCAAATTGTTCCCATATGAAAGCTACCAATTCGTACTCTTTTACGGCTTTCAAAAAACGACAGGCTACTTCAAATTCTTCTATATATTGTCTGAATTCTGCAGTCAAATTGAGCTCTAATAAACATTCAAATAAATCTTTTGAAAACTGAACAATGTATAGGTTGAGCAGCATCAATTTTATGTCATTTTTTTCACCGAGTGTGATGGTCGATTCACAACTGTTTCTTAAACAATCTAACTTGAACTCGGTCGCTTTTTTGGCACCGCGTTTTAAAATTGATATACGATTGTGAATATCTGACGAGTTTGTACTTGGTTTAGATGCTTTATATAGACAGAGCAACTCTTCTGACCAACACCCTACTGTTCCACAAGGAACGGTTTGATTTGAATATTTCCCTGCAGGAAATTCCGTTCCCAGTATGTCTCCAAGTGTCTCATTATTTTCAGGCAAATTATCCTTTCCCAAATAGGCTATTTGTACGAGTGACTTCATAAACTCCTTCAATGAAGAAGGCGGAATATTAGGAGTCCGCGATAAAACAGTGTCTCTATGAGACTCCAATATCGTACTACAAGCTTCTTGTTTCAAACCTAACTGAGCATAGAAACTTGCAATACGAAGACTGTGTTCTGCAAAAACTGTACGAACAGAATGCTCTATATCTTTGCTAATTGTGTACGCCTTTGCATCATCTAAAATGGCATCGAGCATCCATGAATATGATACGCCATAATGCTCAAGAAATGCAAATATAGCTCTGACCGGATTAACTCGCAGTTTGAAAAGACTTTTTTCTACATCTTCCAATTCCGTATCCGATATACCATGGAGCATGTTGCAAGCTGGTATGAAATAGTTTGGTAAATGTCTCTCTTTAATATAGCAAAACAGGCTTGTCAACAAGTATAGTATGCATCCTCCAATATTGTGTATCCATGCTATTGCTGGAATGATTTCACACGCAAAGAACATGACGTGTTTCAGGTGAGTAGTTTTCAATGGCGCCAAGTTCTTATTCCTGACGTAAAAATCAAACAGCAGTTTGAATGACTGAAAAGCAAAATGTTGTTCTTTAGAAAAGCCACTTTTTATAAGTATTTGTTCAGCATTTGGAAAGATACAATGCCATTCTAAGCTTTTCTCCGACCTCACATTGGATGACATTAACACTGCTAGGCAGTCACTTTCAATCACTCTAGCGACAATTTCATCGCCCGGCCAGAAAGACGATCGCTCGCGTGAGAGGAAATCGGTTAAGCAATGTGTAGGCCATTCTTTACAGCAATACCCAAAAAGATACTTCCAGCTAATTGAATTCGAAGATTCAGGTGAAGAGGCAAATCTATTCACAAATCCATCCTTACACGTATTCGGCAGTTGTAAGCACCCGGGACGGGATTCTGTAGTGCGAGCTAATACATCACGCTCTCCCATGTATTCGTTGTGACTAAAATGTATTTTTACGTCACTTTTGATTCCTAAAATTGACGAATGTTTTAAAGACGGTTGACAAAAACAATTGTCTGTCTGGTCAGCATCAAAGTGTTTATTGAAAACACAAACGCCTTCGACATAACTTCCAACTAGTTGAAAACTGTACATTCCACGTGATAATACAGTGTTGTCATAACGTAAGATATACATGTTTTCCTGTTTTATCAGGTGGCGTATAATGTAACTTATATGCGGTAAAGGCAATCCACTGACTCTGTCTATTCCTAAAGGGTCGCTTATCAGATGTGTAAGATCTGGAAAGAGAACAAAGTTTCACAGCTAATTGTTTTGCTTTTAAAGTTCTTGGGAAACTCTACATTCATTTATATGAGTTAAAGTTCACCAAGCCCAGCCCATCTTGGATATAAGATTTCACTTCTAGTTTAAAATACAAGCTTAACTTTGTAATGTTTGGGGATATCGTTTTGCTGCGCGCGTCTCCCGATTTCTGTTAATTTGCCCAAACACATGGACTTATGTATTTTAAAAAGCGCATTGATTTTTTGTATTAAATACATCAAAAATCATAAATACAAAACACTGAGACTGACATGGTTTTCCATCACTGAATATCAAATGTTGAGACATTTATACGTCTGAACCAAGGAATATAAGCATGTTAGTTGAAATATTATAAGTTACACCACCGTATTCTCGATGCTTTTTTTATTTTTAAAGTAGTAAATCAAATACCAAGACGATATTCTAAAGCCGTAAGCCCATCGGCAGTGGCAAACAATAGGAAAATGTTGGACACACACAGAAAAATTAAAAAAAAAAATATATACATTTCTTAACTAAAAATGGAAACATCACGAACTTATTTTAAAAAAAAACTAAAAGCGAAACCAGGTGCTCGCGATATGGTTAGCGTTTCCTGCTACACATGTGTCACCCGATGCGATGCTTCCGTGTTATTCCGTTGTATGGTAATCCTTTCCACTGTTTAAAAGGGAAGCAATTGTCACCATAAGAATGAGTCACAGTTGTGGTGACGAAAGAGCAAAGCAGAAAAAACATTAACAGGAGAGGAATAGAAAAAGAAACATTATCATGAAAGCAGAGCGGTAAAGATAGGGCGACGA
>JAUMGZ010010930.1:0-10194 GCA_032359645.1 Pododesmus macrochisma | reverse complement strand
GCATTCATAGGCGATATAAATGCCAACTGAACTTGGTTGGGATATATAGTGGCATTGCCGTGCGATGGTAAATATAGATGAATGGAGCATCAATGTGTGTATTGTATTACTGTCTTAATCAAAAGATTAACCATTGGATTCTTGTTCTTTTTACAGAGACGTAAAAGATCTTATTCAGTTTAAAACTGATGTTCATAATTGGAAAGTTTCAAAAGATGCCCCTAGTCCATGTAAGACAAAGGTATTCAAGTTATCTTAATAAATGAAATATTTGATTGTAAACAAGGAAATTTGAAAGATGAAAACAACATTTGAATCCCAATTAGATGACTTGTATGTTATTGACTGGCTTTAATAATTGTAGTTTTAAAGCAACTAATCAATTACCTAACTTTTAAAGCATATACTTTTTATTTTCATCTTATTGAATACCTAGAGTTAAAAGTTTGAATTTCATTTTCTTTCAGATATTTAATGACCCAATTCATGGTCATATTGAACTGGATCCCTTGTGTGTGTCAATTCTTGACACTCCTCAGTTTCAGAGACTGAGGTTCCTAAAGCAGCTAGGAGGATGTTATTGGGTGTTCCCAGGGGCGTCACATAACAGATTTGAACACTGTCTCGGGTTGGTATTGATGTTTAGATATCACTATATGAAAGCATGGGTTAAGGAGGCCGAATCTAGTTGAGTGCACAAGTTCAATGCGCAGCACTGATTATCAGATGTCGTACACAAATAAAGTCACGATTGAAACAAATTGGATAGAACAATTAAAAGATAGATAAGATGTTATATAGAAACACGTGGTCTGCAACAATTTTGAAAAAACTGCTAGTCACAGCTACTAGAAAATATGAAGATCAGTCATAAGTCAAAAGTTGTGTTTTAGCTCAAAATGTTACCTTTAAGACGGTCCCTTATCACTATTTGCCTGGTGACCCCCTCTTTTTTTCTGCTCATAAGAAAGATAATTTAATGCAGTACATCATATTCAAAAATGGTCAAAAGTTCTATTGCAGGATTTTTGTTATATTGGTGTAAGTGTTAAAATTTGCCATTTCTGAGTGTTTACCCATCAAACTTTATGTAAAATCAGATGTTATTTTGAAACAGTCCCGTGTCTCACCAGTCCTGGTGACATGCCTTTTTTATTTGCTTAAAATGTCAAAACTAACATTAGAAACGATTTTTGAGGGCAAACCGAGAATTGCCTTAAGCATGCAGATTTATATGAATAATTTATATGACAATGTTTGTTGAACACAAAAAAGCACAAAGCACAGACATGCTCAATGAACATAATTGTCCCTCATTTTCTCCATGATAGGACACAATCAGTCCATATACCAGTTTCATTATTCAAAACATTTTGCCTGTGATCTGTTTACAGATTTGATTGGACCAGTACTGTAATGGGCTTTAATTTTCTGGGGATAAACTTTCACTTTTTAAAGAATGAAACATAGTCATGTGGTTTTGGATTCGCTGTTCGTCTTTTACTCAACACTAATTATAAGCACTCTCTGGTGTTTTGATTAAACACTAAGTCTTTATTCAGAAATATGGAATATTGCGAATGGTAAACACCGGCGAAATAAAAGCACTCTACAGTAAATGGTGAAGCAAACTTCCCACCCCACAGTGCCACAATAAAATCAAATAAAAACAGTATGCATGGATTTGACTGCATACAATAAATTGAAGGTGTAATTTTTAATAACATCTTAATTAAAATACCCCTGCCATTGTTATATATATCCAATTTGTTATACTATAGAGTGTGCCATTTAGCCGGACAGCTGGTGAGGACAATAAGAAACAAACAGCCAGACCTAGGTATCTCAGAGGAAGATATACTTTGCGTAGAAATTGCTGGATTGTGCCATGATTTAGGTAAGATTCAATAAAAATTGATGCAATAGATAGAAAGAGGTAAGATAGTTATTTTGACAATGTACAATATAGTAAGAGATTGAGGCAGTTATTGAACTTGAAAATCTCCAAGAGTAATAAATGAGAAATTGAGATTGTTTCTGGACAAAACATTTCTAAGAATTATCCAAATTTTATTAGATTTAAACATTGGCTTTATTTTGATTAGCTTGAGACCCAGTTTGAAAATGGGCTTATTTTAATTGGCTACTGCAATTTGATTGATTCTATTCAGGGCGGTAAGTTTTTTCAGAATTATCTGAATTTACAAAATGTAGTCACTGGTGTTTCTTTATACCAAGTTCGAAAAGGCTGCTTTTAAGCTTTTATGCTTTTAGGCTACTGCAATTTGATATGGTAATGGTTTCCTGAGAATAAGTCCATTAGACCTTTTTTTTTTTTTAACAAAATTAGGTCATCAGTATTATTGCAACAAATTTGGGTAACATTCTTCAACCTTTCAACTCTCACCAGCAGAAACCTCTTTCACAATAATTGGGTACCTCAACTGTCAAGGTTAAAGTTTTTACAAAGACTTTTTTCAACCATAAGCCCATCGGGCCAGTAAGCCTCAAACATCTGCAAGACCCAACTTAATTTTAAAGGCCTGAAAAAAAGTTTTGGAACTATGAAAATTTTAAACACAAAATGGAATCTTACAACATTTGTTTGTCAGTACTTAAGAGGGCTACAGGTCTGAATTTTGGAGAAACTGAATGAGAATGGTCAATTTCTAGTTTTCCGATTGGGACTTATAGCACAGCTAACCCAAGAATTTCAGAGTAAATGTTCTTAACATAATATATATATATATGTTTCTCAATCTCTCTGTTATCTTATAGGCCATGGACCATTCTCTCATATGTTTGACAGCTACTTTATTCCCTCTGTGCGACCAGGCAGTGAATGGAAGGTAAGAATGTGATAGTAAAAAGTAATATTAACTCTAAATACAAACACTGCATTACGTCAGAGACTATTTACTTCAGTTATACTTTTGTTTGTTGTATTACTCTTAAACTATAAGAAATATTTGGTGAAACTTGGTGTGCTTGTGCACCATCATTCAAAAACTTGCAAGTCAAATTCAGTACTAACGGTGCACTGTGATAGTTCATGATGTGTGTAATTTTAGTGATTCTCAAGCTGTTATTCAAAAAAAAAAGTACAATTAGGGATTCATAGAACCATCTTTTTCTGCAATTTGTAACATGAAAATCCCAAATTATATAACTTTTGAAGCAAGATTTACAATAAAAACCTTAATTGGACTCAATTTTAATTATAGATTTATATCTTATCACATATTTGGATCATATATTCTTACGGTTTAGGTGTTTGGGATGAAACTTTAAACATATATATCAGGCTGGATGGGAAGTTCATTTTACGTTTGGAATGTTGAGAAAGTAAAAAAAAAAAACATTGTGGTCGCAAAAATAATGATTTATTTGAATGAAAGTTTTGAATAATGTAGTACCAAAAGCCTGAATTTTATCTTGGCAAAAATCAGGTTTGCGTTGAAATCATAAATTAGGAACATCTGGCACTGTTCTCTATGCAAGTAAGACATTATTTATATGTGTACATAAGTGCAATAAAGCTTTTCATATACATTTTTAATTGTGTCATTTGTCAGCATGTTAATACAGTTTTATTTGTGAAATTTGTCAGCATGAGCAGGCTTCTGTGGACATGTTTGACTACATGATGAAAGACAACAATCTTATGGAAGAGTTCAGGAAGTATAAACTAAATGAACATGACATTGAGTTTATAAAGGAACAGATTGCTGGACCTAAAAAACAGAACAACCTATCTAATGGTACACACACAGTGAGTATAACAGTTACCACAACAGCACTATTCAACTGTAGATAAAGTTGGAACATCAGGTTATTGTCATCTGTCAATAAAGTCAATTACTCCTTACAAGGATTGTAAAAGAAAAATGCTGGATTCCTTGTGGAGTTTTCAAATTACACAATAGTAAATCAATTGATTGTTACGTTCATTTGATGTTTGTCGAGGACTTAGCGAAATTGTTAAAGTATGACCTATCAATGCAATACTGTAAAATTCCTTCCAAACTGAAGATGGTTTAGCCATCATCATCATCATCATCATCATCATCATAATCACCACCACCACCATCATCATCATCTTCATAAAAAAAACCTTTAAAGTATATCCCTCATGTGCTCTGGGGGCGGGCGGACCATATATGTTGTCATTATTATCCAATGTATTTCAATAAGCAGCCATAGACCAATATTTTTGTTAAGTTAAAAAAAGCATACATTTTGTTGTCAATTCATTGTTTGATTTACACTCAAAAGATTTAGGCTACCTGTCAAATTCCTACATCCACCCTTGTGTTCAACTAACTACTTGTACCACTTGCACAACTACCCTTGGAAGTGAAGATACAGTGGTGATAATATATTGAATATTCTTAACATTAATCTAAATTAACTTCATTACTAATTGATTTGATAATTGTTTTCTCAGACATGGCAGTACAGAGGAAGAGGCAAAGAGAAGGGATTTCTGTACGAGGTATAATGCATGTCTTATGGTCTAACTATGTTCTTTAATAGGACTTATGGTGACATACATAAGTATTTCAATCAAACTTAGGTAATCAAAAAAAGTCAAAATTTTATTAAAATAAATTCCATATTTCCAGACTGACCAGGGCATCACTTAATGGTTATTGAACTCAGCTCTTTAGGTAATCAAAGCTTTAAGGCCAAGTATTTATGTTTTATCATATGTAAAACTGTGTTGATAAAATTACTTCTCTACATCTGCTTGATCACTTGTATCTTCTCTGAGCAGCTGTACATGACATTAGTAATACAGAAAATAACTGTGGTAGCTCAATTGGGAGAGTATGTGTTTTGTATGCAGTAGGTTGAGGGTTTATTCCCTTGCCATGTCACTCCTTAGAATAAAATGTTAAAACTAGGTTATCTTTTTAGCACCTGGCTAAGCACTCGGCATTCTGGGTAGTTAATTCCATTGTGTTATATACTGATTATAGTTAATTCCATTGTGTTATTTACTCATATAGTTAATTCCAATGTATTATATACTGATTATAGTTAATTCCAATGTGTTATATACTGATTATAGCTATTTTCAATGTGTCATTTATAGATTACATTTATTTCTGTTGTGCTATTTCAATACAGATTGTAGCCAATAAGAGAAACGGAATAGATGTAGACAAGTGGGACTACTTCAGTAGAGATAGTCACATGTTGGGAATTAAAAACAATTTTGACCACAACCGATTTCTAAAATTTGTACGAGTGATGGAAGTAGACAATGAGCTTCAGATTTGTACAAGGGACAAGGTAAGATAAAAGAGTTTCATGATCAGCACCAGTTACATATATTTACTTTTAGAAGTGTATAGGAATCAAAATAGAAAGGTTCCTTTACAATTTAACTTGTGGTGATGACCTAGATTAATTTTAAAACAAGGAAATTTGGGGATTTTATGTGACCCCCCCTCCCCTGCTTGGACACATTCATTATAGCTGTTTAGTGCTTTGTTATATATAACATTGGCAATCGAACTTTGCCCAAGTTTTTGTCCTTGTATATTTGCATACCAAATTTAATTGAAATCAGACCTACTTAAGGGCACTTAGAGCACAAAGAATTGCTTCTCAGATTTTGTTGTAGATTTTCCTTGTTATTGTACCCCCTGGAAACAAAGTTGGGGGGGGGGGGGGGTAAATAGGAATCACCCTGTCCGTCTTTCCATCCATCCGTCCATGAATCTTGTTAGCGAAAATCATCATACACCGATAATGGATTTCAATAAAACTTTACACAATGATAGTACACCATATGAAGATGTGCATGAGGAAGAATATTTTTGTTCTGACGACTTCAAGGGGAGATAATTAGACTTCAACATGTTCATGTAATGAATCTCGTAAGTGCAACTCCTCCTACACCGTTCAATGGATTTCAAAAGTACTTCACACAATGATTGAACACCACATAAAAATATGCATGAAGGAAAATCTTTTTGTTCTGATGATTTCAATGTATAATTGATGTCGATGTCAGGAAATACATAACTTGGTGGAAGTGGGGGGTATTAGTTAGCCATGACTCGGCGACAGCTCCAGTTCAATTTGTTTAACCCAAGATTGCGGACATTGCCTCTGAACAAAAAAGCAGGGGCGGGGGTGACATTTGCTATTGCTTGCAATAGCAACAGGCTATCTTGGCCGTGGCCCTGTTCCACATGCAGAGCTCTAGTTTGAGACTAATATTGCCATACTAAATCCATTATGGCTACCTGCAGAGCTGCTGATTGGCTGAAACCTCTTCGACTATTTTTCAACAACATCTGATCAATTCAATTTCAACAACATTCACTTTACATGTTTGTTGTCTTAAATTGCTTATTTAAACTGGCCACCAGGGCTTTTCATTGGTTGAAGCCTTTTCAAATTTTTATTTAGAACTCATATGTGTAATTCTACAGTTTGGTGTTGTATGTACAGTTTATAACCTTTGCTAATTATGTATATATTTATATATTTGTCACACTGTAAATAAATTTGTCTATATTTGATTGGTCGGTTAGTCTATCATACATTCCTGTATGACCAGCCTCAGATGAGTTATAAAAATTCACGAGCAAAATGAGGCGTCATAAATAATGCAGCTCCTGATAATGACTTCTATAAACTTTGAAAAAAAATGACGTCATGGTGCATCTGCCATTAGGACAGACTTAAACTTTGAAAAGGTTGTGCAATAAAATAGAGTGGAATTATTAAACTATAATCTTTAAACAGTCGTAATGACTTTGTTTACAAACTTTTTTCTTTATAAATAACAAATTTCTTAAAGTAATGAATTTTCTTTATTTTATGTCCAACTTTATTTTGTTTGCTTGCTTGATTTTGAATCCTAATGTTCATATACATTTTATAAAAAGAAAGTTTTGCTGTGTGAAAAATTCATTATTTAAGCTTTGAACTGCTCTCAGTTGGCATTCATTTCTCCTATGAATGCTATGTGAGGCTTACAATATAATTGTGTCATGTAACAGTTTAACGACACCATCAGGAACACACTGTTCTAGACTAGTTAGTCTAGTACCACAGAGTTATCTCCCCCTGCTATAAAGCATTACATTATAATATTAACTTTATTTAATTCAGTTGTTAGGTAATGATTATTGTTATGTATCAAGGTGGACATTAAGGCCAATGGGACTCTTGTTATAACTAAAACTTTGTACTTTGTCTATTTCAAGGAGGTGACAAATTTGTATGACATGTTTCATACAAGAACCATGTTACACACAAGAGCCTACCAGCATAAAGTCAGTAACACTATTGAACACATGTAAGTTATAAAATAATATAATAATGTCCTGTAATTATTCATCTTCTCTAAATTCTTTTGACTGTTAAAAATATTATTCCCTGAAGTGTTGTTCCAGCTTGTCTTAGAACTTCCCAGGACTTTCTGATTTTAGGCCAAAAGATAAAATACTTGTGTTTCCGCTAACCCTAACGATCCTAATTTTTAGTACCTACCCTAAAAGTGTTTTTGCTATTTTCAGAGAAGCACTATTAAAGTCAGAACCTCTATCTCTTTTTAACCTATGTAAAAATTTAAAGTGAAATAAAAAGATTTGCCTACCTACCTACCCTGAACTTTTTGAAGTTATTAGCAGAAACACAGTATTTATTTTTATGGCATTGGGCCTTATTTACACAATGGTATGCAGTTAAGTTTCTTAAAAGCATGGAATGATAAACATTAAACATTCCATATATAAAATGGTAAACAAAAAAGATTGAAGGTATTGGAAGTGTTACGGATGTCATAAAAATGATGATTTATTATCCTGTGTGAAAACACTTAAGATAATACTGTATTTATTGGTTCTGTCCTTGACAGAGTTAATTTGAAATTATTTAATAATTATTATATGTTGATACTTGTAGGATAACTGAGGCACTGATAAAGGCCAACGATCATCTACTGATAACCTTGGACAGTGGGTTAGTAAATAGTAATTTCTAAAGACATATACATGAACAATGGGTCAGTAAAGATTAATTTCTATTGATGAAATGAAAACTGAATTAGTTCAGAGTAATTTTTATTGATAAACATGTCAGGGCTCTATGATAAGGTATTTTTCCACTTGTCCTGTCGGACAAGTACTGTGTAAAAGTGACTTGTCCGAACTCCATATTCACTTGTTCGAATATTTTAACCAAAATTTAAATTAGATAAAAAATTGAAACAATCTCAAGTAGAATTATGTGTGTTTGTTATTCGTTAATGTTAACTCAAGTTAACTCATTTATTTAGTAATTACATTAATATAACATTTTAAGATTTTAATCAGTGTTAATGTACAAAATCATCAGCCAGTTCACTAAATCTCCGCAGTATTAGCTGAGTCATCAGTGACCACAGTCATGCTTTACTCGCACATTAATTTCTTGAACACATGAAGGTTAAAAAAAGACATTCCCTTTTCTTTTCATAAATTCTAGCCGTGCATGTCGTAAACCCAAGCTTCGTAAATCCATGTTGTTTTTGTTGACGACATTGGTGAGTCACGGTCTGTTAAACACTTCAAAATATCATGTGAACTGAAAGCGCTTTGATGACGCTAAACATTTCATTTGGAAGACATCGTACTTCTACATGATCATAAGAGATAAAATAGAGTACAGTTGCAGAGGTTTCGTGTTTATGCTTCGGCCCTGTTTTAATGTTTTACAACAAGAAATGGGCTAAGATATTTTAATATTGACCTTGACAATTATTTTTACTTGCACTACATAATATTTAACTTGTCCCTACGGAGAAGTACATAGTAAAATGCACTTGTCCAACCTAATTTTCAGCTGGTACAGGACAATCAGACAAGCGTTATTGTCAAGCCCTGCATGTACATGCATGATAGGTTAATAAGTAAGAAGTCTAATGAATTTTTATATACATAAACAATGGGTTAGTAAAGAATAATTTCCAAACTATTACATACAGATATTGTTATTTTTTTTTGTGGTACAAATATTAGTTTTTGTTTGAAAAAATAAAAGATAATTATGGACTAAGATACCTAGTGTTGTGTGAAAGTAGCACAGTATGTAGTACAGAGCTCTAGGCTTAGGGTGTTCATACTTCTAACTTAATACCAAATTACAGTTAAGGTGTTGAATATTTATGTCAAGAATATCCCCTATTGACAGCATTACTGTCAATATTCTGTTTTTCAAAGAACAATGTTGTGAAATCCTTATAGACATTTATATGGAGTTTCAGAATAAGATTAATTTGAATGCTTTAACTTTCCAATTTCTTGTTAAACACTTCTACTCTAGGATTGGTTAAGTTTAATATTATTTGTGAGTTGCAATGTCTAACTCATTTACTTTGTTTTGAACAGGAAATCCATGAAAATGTCTGAATGCATTGATGATATGGAAGCATACACCAAATTAACAGACAACATATTTGAGCAGATTCTGGTATCAACTGCCGAAAAATTAAAGCCGTCTAGAGATATTCTCAAGCAGATCATGAGAAGAGATTTGTACAAACTAGTGGGAGCAACCAGATGTGGCAAAGTTTTTGAAAAGGTTAGTTTTAGAGCCAACATTGACCAACATCGATTATGATGTAATATTTATTGTGGGAATAAGAAATTGTCATACCAGTAACATTTATTGTTGGAATAAGAAATTGTCATACCTGTAACATTTCTTGTTCGGATAAGAAATTGTCATATATGTAACATTTATTGTTGGAATAAGAAATTGTCATACCAGTAATATTTATTGAGGAAACAACAAATTGTCATACCTGGTTGATTTTATGTTTTTGGAAAACAAAATTTTGGATCATTTTGTGATGACAGTGGTTTGACAGTCCTTTGTGATGTTATTAATTGAATAATATATAACGTTACAGCATTGTTTTAATCAGAAAACATAATTATATAATATTTGTTATAATTCATATATTATGTCTTAACAGAAAGATAAAGGAGATATTATCAAAGAAATCTTGAACTGCTGTGAAGAAGGGAAAGAAGCACCAGATCAAGGGGACTTAATTGTTGATGTAATTATTATAAATATTTAACAAACTGTATTTTTAGTCCATCTGGACCAAACCAGCGGCGGTGGCCGTGAGGGCTAACGTGTTCGCCTCGCAGCTGGTACACTGGTGAGGAATCCAGTTCGCTG
>JAUMGZ010010919.1:0-10194 GCA_032359645.1 Pododesmus macrochisma | reverse complement strand
TGTATACACATATGTATTAAAGAGTTGTAGGAAATAATGCAAGAAATATTTTGACAAAGTTTCAAGGTCATAGGGTCCAAGGTCAAGGCCACTGACACTTATGAAGACTGAAAGTACATTTTGAAAAAATGGATAACTCAGGTGACCGTTAAGGCCCAGTGGGCCTCTTGTTCATAGTATTATATGGAAAAAACAAATTTTTGGGGGCCAGAATTAATAGGTTGATAGGTATATAAGGTGTATATTTTAAGAATAATATCAGAAATATAGGGGTCAATGGGCAAAACATTTCTAATGTATTATTATGGAAAATACTAGAGGGGTTACAAAAAAACTAGGTAAATATAGAAATGTGAGTAGCGCGCATCCTTAATTGAAATTACAGTTAAAAAGATCTCACCTTTTAGCACAGTTTTGAGTAAGATCTTGTGTAAATTTAATTAAGATAAAAATCTTGTGTTTCAAATCACTATGTTGCAATGTAAAGATTACATCATGCCAGATTATGTGAAATCTAGTGTTTTTGGATGGGTAGAAAAGTACCATAGTGGATAGTGATGGATCAGTGTCCAGAGTATCAAATCTATCTCTACAACCAGTAAATCAAAGTAGCCTCAAGTCACAGTCACTGTGTAGGTGTCATACAAAATGTTGTTTTGTCAAAGGTAGTTAACAGTACATTCTACAGATAAAGCCAGTCTTAAAGGCCGGAACCATTGCTAAATTCATTCTACAGCTTGCGTGAAAGCTGAAGGTATTATCAGCAGATTTATGTGACACAAGACACAAGTATAAAGACTGAACTGTATAGCAACAACACAAATATAACTCAGTAGTTACAAGCTAATCTAAAGGTCATTCTTGTATTATGTCCTCATTTGATATTCATTTCACAGGAATATGAATGAAAAAATATTACTTTACACCAGACTAGAATCTTTGAATGTGAATTATACTAACATGTTCATACTGCTGTAACATTGCATGTTGTCAACATGTAAAATGCCCCTACCTGTTTCTATAAGTATGGTTGCAGATAGCAATGATTAACAATCAAAGACAAAACAACTGCTGTCATTACTGAATACAATTTAAGAAGTGTGCAATTTATGAATCAATAGAGGCTTTGCACGTCACTCAAAACTGGCAATTTAAAGGACTACTGGCCAAACTTTACCTGTATGGAGGGCAACTGACGAGTGTTGACTATATAATCTTACTAAATTTGGCCATATTCACACAGTCGCTACGAATTTAAATACAAATAAAATACTTTTTCTTCAACATCATTGTAAAGCATGATTTTAATTCTTTCCAAATATATTGATTTCATGAAATTCTGTGCATGCATAACAGATTTATCATACATTTTCTACATCCTGTTTTTCCACTTTATAATATGATTACAGCATCTAAGCTTGCCCTCCAACATGGCGGACCGGTGACGTCACGTGCAACAACTCTATTAGTACCTGTCCTCCTAAACTCTTATGATCTGTGCTTTGTTATAGTATACACAGCAACTGCCATATGGATTATCATTTTATCACTGCAGAATAAACATATTTTAAAATAAGTTTTTAAAATGAGAGTTGATTTATTTGTGAACATTGCATAAATTAAGTTATTATTGTTTGTTGATGATTAATTAATTTATTGTTAATTTTTTTTCTTTTGAAATAAAAACAGTTTTTGAAGAACAAAATTGATGCTGCTTGTTTTTAATTCAAATTTGCACTTTGATTTTAAGTCCATCTGGACCAAGGGCCAAGGTGGACTTTTCCCATACAAATCCCATCCATCGTCCATCCGTCATCTGTCAGTCCCTCATTGTTAACTTTTAATATTTTTGACTTCTTCTCCTGAACCACTGGACCGTTTTTATCCAAACTTGATAGAATAGGAAGTATCCCTAGGGGAAGGGATTCAGATTTGTACAAATGAAGGGGCTCAGCCCACAGGGGGCGCAACTTTGGGGTCCAAAAGAGGGAAAATTTGACAAAATTTCGAAAATCTTCCCCTAAATAAACTAGAAGGCCTAGAGCTAAATGTTTTGGTATGTAGTAACTTTAGGCATAGAGAACAAAGTTTATTTAAGGTGTGACCCTGGGGTCAAAAATAGGTTACTTGTTTTGGGGTCAAAGTGCAACACTATATATACTAGCGGAAAAAGAAACTGTGCATGCCTAAAATGTGTTATGAAAATAAATGTGTATGACCTAGAACAACAAGGTTTTCAAGGAACATTTATTTGTTATTTATTAACAGTTGCATTCCATTTTCCACGTTATAGAATCAATAAGTTCCGCTCAGGAGTGACGTAAACACAGCAAGGGTCAATACTGAGTTCACAAAGTTAATACCTCGTATGTACACCGTTTGTCTGAATGCAAGCTTTGCAACTTCGACGCATGGAGCCTATCAGACGGTTCAAGAATGCTTTTGGATGGCATTTGAGATTTGTACCAACGCTGCAGCAAAATCAGCCAACGTCACCAGTTGATTATGTAATGCCCGTAATCTGCGCTTCATTTCATCCCATACGTGTTCAATGGGAGATAGATTGGGGATAATGCAGGCCAGGGCCACATGTCAACGCTATGATGGGCCAGAAAGTCCATAGCGCCACGAGCTGTGTGTGGCTTGTCGTTGTCCTGCTGTAGTGTAATGTGACGTTGCTGCCCTTGCACGAATGGAACGACGTGGGTTCGGAGGGTCACAGTAATGTAGCGCATTCAAATTCCTGTTAACAACCACCAGAGGCGTTCTCCCGTTGGCTGTGAGGCCGCCCCAAATTATAACGCTGCCTCCGTCGAAGGAAGGTCGTTGTACCACACATGCGTCACGGAAACGTTCTCTAACATGACGATACACTCTGGAATGGCCGTCACTACTATCCAGGTGGATTCGCGACTCGTCTGTAAACAAAATGTTTGCACCAGTCCAGACGATGACGTGGCAGAAGAACTGGGCGGATTGCAGGACTTGGCGGAAGGATAGCTCGTTCACGCAATCGGTTTCATACAGTTCTCGGATTTATTGGTAGTAACACAGGGATTGTCCGTGCAGTCAAACTTGCTGTTTGGAAGTGATTTCTCAAATGGACAAGCCAAATATGGTTGTCCTGTTGACTTGACATTACACGTGGACGCCCCGCACAAGGTTAATCGCCGACGTGGCCAAACTGTTGATGTCGTCTCAACAAATCCCGGACTGTGTTTCGATGGACATGAAAACGTGTAGAGACAACGGCTTGGCCCATACCAATAATCCGGAGGCGGGCATTTTCAGTGAGCCTCGGCATAGCATTAATCACAAATTAAAACGTTATAATGAGTAACCCAACAGTTGAAAAACAAACCTTCATTGTCGAATTGGATGGCTGGGCGAGAAAAACATGCAAACTGGTCAACGCCTTTAGAGAGCAAACTGCACGGGAAAAACTGTCAATGACACACGTTTAGTGTGTATGTGTCATACTCGGTCATGCGTGTGAATTTTCATGTATATACAGTTGGTAATACATGTTCTATAACAATTCTCCGCATGCACAGTTCTTGTTTCCGCTAGTATAGTTTGTTGTTCGTACTGTTGCCCCGACAGCAAAACAGATTGTATACTTGGGTCGTGCTGCTGAGGGCGACAGTACGGCATAACTATACAGATGGCTGTTTTTCTTGTAATGGCGGTGGTGTTGGCCGTTGACAACGACAGTGTGACAAAACCAAACATAACATGGTTTTGTCGAACTATTGTGCTGTCGTTTGTCCCTCAGCAACACGACATACTGTATAGTTTTGTCGTACTGTTATTGTGTTGTACTCTTTCATGAAAGTACGACGAAACTGTGCATCTGGTCGTACTCTCAGGGGCGATATAACGACAACATGACAAACCTATACAATTTGTCGTGCAGTCTGGGCAACAAACGACAGTACGACAATAAACTATTTTTAGTCCATCTGGACCAAAGGTCCAAGGTAGACTTTTCCCATACAAATCCCGTCCGTCGTCCGTCGTCCGTCGTCGTCGTTAATTTTCATATTTTCGACATTTCTCCTAAACCACTGGACCAATTTTATCCAAACTTGGTAGGAAGTATCCCTAGGCTCAGGAGATTCAGATTTGTTCAAATGAAGGGGCTGGGCTCCCAGGGGGCACCATAAGGGGGAAATTGGTTAACATTTCAAAAATCTTCTCTTGATAATCTAGAGCTTAAAGTGTTGGTATGTAGTAACTTTAGGGCATGGAGAACCAGATTTGTTCAAGGCGTGACCCTGGGGTCAAACCTAGGTTACGCGTTATTTAGTCAAAGTTCAACACAATATATATACATAATATATAGCAAATATGTTAACTTCTCACATTTTCAACTTCTTCTCCTTAACCACTGGACCTATTTCTTCTAAACTTGGTAGGAAATATCCCTAGGTGAAGGGGATTCAGATTTGTTCAAATGAAGGGGGCCAAAAGTGGGAAAATGGGTTAAAATTTCAAAAATCTTCTCCTGATAATCTAGAAGGCCTAGAGCTTAATGTGTTGGTATGTGGTAACTTAAGGGCATAGAGAACTAGATTTGTTCAAGTCGTGACCCTGGGGTCAAAAACGGGTTATATCCCTAGGGGAAGGGGGTTCAGATGTGTTCAAATGAAGGGGCTTGGGGCGCCTTTTTTGGGGGGCCAAAATGGGGGAAAATTTGACATAATTTCAAAAATATTCTTGTAAACCTGAAGGCCTAGCACTTAATGATTTGTTATGTAATGACTAAAGGGCATGGGAACCAAGTTTGTTTAAGGCATGACCCTGGGGTCAAAAGTATTCAAATGCAAAAATTTAGGTTTTGGCCTATTTGAACCAGATGGACGTTAAGGCCCGATGGGCCTCTTGTTTTGTCGTACTGTCGTGTTGTTATACTGTCGAGTTGATAATACGAACAACTCGTGAGTTTGTCGTATTGTGGCCCCGACAGCACAATAAACTATCGTCAACAACAGTACAATAGAACTTTTTTTTTATAGAAAACTATATTTGGTTTTGTCGTACAGCCTTTTGTCGTCCCTGAATGCAAGAAAAACTGTATAGTTTTGTCGTGCTGTCGTAATATGCCCTAACAACACGACAAATGTACATTTTTGTCGAACTGACGGAGGCAACAGAACGACAGAGCGCGAACAACTATTGCTTGGATTTATCGTACTATGGTTTGTCGTCCCGACAACACCTCAAACTGTATAGTTTTGCAATAATATCGCCACTGTAAATACAACAAAACGACAGCACGAGAATTCAATAAAGCAGGTCGACAGTACAAAAGTTTGTCTTACTACGGATTTTAGCTGATGCACTGCCTCTTATTTTGTCGTGCTGTCGGAGCCGAGGTGGCACAACTTGGTGTTCTAAGTAGACGAGTTAAACTCAGCTTTGATTTGAAAGAGGGGAACAATAGTGGATGCTTTATGAGTTAATTTGGTTTCTGGTCAATGAGCGACAACCACGGACTCGTTGTACTAATGACTTGAAACGGGCGGATCCAGAACTAAGGACAAATGCTCAGGTTTTGAAAATGGAATAATGAGAACTCTTTGAGAGGGAATGGATGAACTTCTTGCTCTTGATTAATAAAACCCAGGTAACTACATATTTCATTTCACATGCATGCGCCAATTCAAACATTAACTATATTATATCGTACCCAGGTTAGTTGATGATTGTATACATATTAATTTACAAGGTAGGTGTGTATGTCTGTACATTAAGATTCTTTTTGGATGTGATTAGAATGATGTCATTATTTATGTACAGTATACACATACGTGCCAGAATACACGTAATGTATTGTATTTGATTTGATTTACTCAGTCAGTCTTTGACGAATGACTGCATACTCTTTTCTACTTCATTAACGTTGGCACATTCCGAAATCTGAACTGGACATATTCAGTTTTATTAAAGTCAATCGCCACTCACAGCAATTAAAATTGTTAACATATACGAGAGTCATGCATATGTTATATGTTGAACACAATGCCATTAAAGAAGTGATGCAAAAAGAAGGGCAAATGGCACTTGTTGTTTGTTGGAGCGGTAGTCATTTGTAATCTTTTGAAACAACAATCATTATCTAAATGTCGACATCAGTAATATATTTCCTGTGTGAAATATCAGCTTTACTTTGTTCGCATGTGTACAGGACATTCTTTTTTCTCCTACAATTGTCTACTAAGTCATTTCCCCTTATAGATGTATAATTGTTGTGTTATCTGTCTTTTAAAATTGAAATCAGTATTATTAGGTTAATTCGGAATAACTGACCGACAAATTATTGTAGGAATAATAGTGTAAAAGCAAATCAGAGAAGGGCCACAACAAACAAAAAATACCAATGATTTCTTAACGATACAGCTCTGCAGTGAATATTACTATAATTATGTTTTAAATTAATTCGAAAACATACGCACGTACGCACGGATGGACGGACGGACGCATGCACGAATACACACTGATTTCATGGCGTAAAAGCTTTGCAGCGATATATCAAAAACCATAAACACAGGTACTAGTAGTTTTTGAAATTAGACACTAAATATGGCCAACTACATACATGTATTTACTTAAACAGCAACGTAAATGGAATATTTGAAACAACTCAGCAAAGAATATAATTTTGTGATATATGGTTTCATTTAATAACGTTTGATAAGTTTCCTAGTATGACTAAACTTAAAAACAACCTTGAAGATAGGGAACTAATTTGTTTTTCGTATTGATGTTGTGGGTCTTCAGCAAATTATGATAGAGTTAAATTTGTGAAATGCGTTTCCAGTGTCAGAAATAATATTGTTATATAAGTAGTTATGTTTTCTACGTTATCGGCCTGGTTAGGCATGATCAAGAATGTGTTTCGATTCTTTCTTTGAAACACAATAATGAAATGGCGTGACTATGGATGGAATGGCAAAATATAAATTTGTGTTCTTGAGAACGACATCTATATATATATATATACATAATTAAAACTCGCATTTTCATAAAAGATATGTCAACATAAAAATTAAACATCAGATTTTAGTTTGCCGATTAAATGTATCACGAGGTTTATCGTCAACAAAAAGATGACAAAACTCAGCTAGGGATATACGAGGGGGACAAAAGGCAGAACGAACCTCTCCCTCCCTCTCTCTCTCTCTCTCTCTCTCTCTCTCTCTCTCTCTCTCTCTAGCTTATGATATAGTCCCTTAGAAAATTTATATATAAATGCTTAAAAAAACTAAATCCTACTCTCTCTCTCTCTCTCTCTCTCTCTCTCTCTCTCGCATGTTCTATTATTTATTAGAAAAGTTTCTATTTAAATGCTTAAAGATTCCAAATCCTACAACAAAGAGTAACCATAATAAATAAAGAGCAAACATGGCGATGCTGTTCAATACATGTCAATTAAAATCTCCTAAATTTAATCATATCTCAAACACTGCGCATGCGCAGTTGGTCAGCAGTATGTGATAAATTATCGGTAAGATGGGTAAAAGTAACACTATACAAAAGTCAGAAATTAAGAAATGTCGTTACAAAAATATTCTCTGACCAAATGTGTATTGGATTTAATAGCAACCTACACTGTAACATGTTATCTTCTTTTCGGTAAGTTGCTTTTTTTATTTTTTATTTGTCGATATGAGTTTATTGTTGTCTTTTATATAGCCAAGAAAGGGTAGGTATAATGCAGTTAATATTGTTACATTGATGGTTTAACACGTATCAGTTGTGATGATCTGATTAAAGATGTCGACTGCTTAGATAGATGTCTTATTGATTATATACATGTACAGTGAACTTGGTCAAATTATAATGGTTTTAATAGCTTACTTATGATTCTAAACTGCTAGATAAGAAAAAAAAAGCCTTTGGGTTACTTGAAGAATTAGAAAAAAAGTGTATAATATACTTGAAGCCATATAAATTTAATTTAAAATTCTAAGAAAGTAACGAAATTTCCACATTAACACTTATCTATGTAAGTATATTTTTTAGGTTAATGTATTAGTTACGACATTGCACTTAAAATACAATATTAACATCTTGATTCACGATTTTGTTTTTAAAAATACTGTAAGTCAAAGATAATAACAGAAATTCAAATGTGACAAGATGGAGTGTATTATTCATAAAATACACAATTGCATAAGATGTCTTCATGAAAACAAGCATATAAAGATAGGTAATCATTTAGAAAATAAAGTATGATACGGTATTTTGAATGCACATTTTCAATGACGTGTGCATCCATTTATACACAGTCGTCGGGGTACCGGGATGCACTCAAATTGATCAGGAGGAAACACAGGGCCGTAGCCTTGAGGAAAACAAATTTCTGTCGCATACATATTTTGCTTTTTTCCGGGAATTTTTTCATAGAAAATAATAAAAATTGCAAATTTCTCTGCCCCCTCCGCAAGCTACGGCCCTGCAACGTATGACGTATTGTTAAACCTGTAAACGAGCACTTAACCCTTCTTTCCAGCTTCCGTACTTCACTGTGTTTAAGTCTACTGTAAACGCGACAATCATCAAACGCAGTCTGAGCTCTGCATGAGAGTTCAATGTTCTGATTATATTGCAGTTAGGATAAAAGATGAAAAATCTTTAGTTCACATATAATCCTATAATCAATAATTCACGTAATACCGCCAGACGTGCACTTATATCACTGCAGTCTTACAGGTAACATATATATATATACTGTATGGCTGGAAATTATTCCCTATTTACATCAAAGTCAAATACAAGTGATTAGCATATATGCTCCGAGAATATGTCGTTATATAATGTATACTAAATGTAGTGTTTCTGCACCAAAACGGCACATTAGTAAGTTACGAACAACAGTTAAATCACCAGTGTTCTTTACGTCGTGTTCAGTAGATGTTTAGCTTAGTGAGAATTTTGATATCGTTCCCTGCTAAGCACTCAGCATTCTGGGTAGGAGGACTGCTTGATTCGGTGCCAAGATAATGTGACCAAATGAAGTATAATGTCAATGTGTCTGCGGCATATTATATTTCAGTGAGACAGCACTATACATTCGCCATCATTGTGAACTTTCACAAGTAGTCACCGTCTCGATACGACCTAAACATGTGTTGAAATGGAAAATAACCGCCCACACAAAAAAAACCTAACAATAAACGTTCGTGGACAGGGGGCGAAATAAGTAGGTGTACAAAACTTGTGGTAACTAAATAATAGTGGTACCAAATATTTTAGGCATCTTCAAGTATTATACAGAAATTATCTAAAGATGATTAATTTAGAATTAAAGACGACCAACAATAAACAACAGTGTTGGTGTTAAACACAAGCATGATATAACAAACACTTAATGTTGTACCACCTATTATATAATGTTAAGTATGTGTGTATGTGTGAACGTGCGTGTGCGAGTTATATTGCAGCTTATATATGTATAAATATATTTTCATTAATTAATATGTTATTTATAATATTTCTTAATTACTTCATCAGTGTAACAATTTACTACTTGAAATATGGAGAAGATCTATATAGGCTATGCCTAATATCTTATCCATTTTGTATCTTTTGATATAAATAAAATATTTTGAATTGGAAACAAAAACCAATAAACAATAACAAATAATCCAGCATACCCATTACATCAGACGTCACTCTAGGACCAGTTTACAAAATAAATAGAAAATAAAAGCAACGGTCAATAACACAAAGTGTGAGTTCTGAAACAAGATATAACGGGAGTTTATATTAGAATTGGTTGTCTACTTAGTTTAAGTTTAAATTATTTTGTTCACTTTTTCTGAAGAATTATGGACTAAACTCCGACTAGAGAAAGAACTAAGATAGTTAAAGTTTAATTAATATTGACAGTAAAATATATGTAAACTCTGTAAAATAGCCACATCGTGATGAATCTGTTTCTCCTCTGGACAAATAAAATGGTATGAGAAAAGCGACATAACTCTTGCAAAGAATTATAGTGACATGATTTGAGTATGATACACTCCGCCATTCCTCACGTGAAATCATTGTCTGACTGCTTCTTAATTGAATGTTATTTTGGCAGCGGGAAGGGGAAGCCAAAACGTTTTTTTGCTACGCCGCTTGAGGCGTAGCATTTACTTTCATAAGCAAAACGCGCCATGTTGTATGCAAGTCATGGTGCTC
>JAUMGZ010010908.1:0-10194 GCA_032359645.1 Pododesmus macrochisma | reverse complement strand
AGAGAGACATGTCTGACTATATAGTATAGAACAAGTACAGGTTAACACAGAGTCAGTGTTATGTCTGTGTATAGAGACATGTCTGACTATATAGTATAGAACAAGTACAGGTTAACACAGAGTCAGTGTTATGTCTGTATATAGAGAGAGGTCTGACTGTATAGTATAGAACAAGTACAGGTTAACACAGAGTCAGTGTAATGTCTGTGTAGAGAGACATGTCTGACTATATAGTATAGAACAAGTACAGGTTAACACAGAGTCAGTGTAATGTCTGTGTATAGAGACAAGTCTGGCTATATAGTATAGAACAAGTACAGGTTAACACAGAGTCAGTGCTATGCCTGTGTAGAGAGACATGGTTGACTATATAGTATTAGATCACTTGTAATATACTCAAAATAGTTCTTGTAAAATTAGAAATGTTCATTGGTACCTTAAAAATTGTGGTGATGTTTTATATTTTTAAGTACAAAGCACTTAATAATTCACATTAAGTAAATATCAAGTATTTTTAAACAATAATCTTTGCTGTTGTTGAGAAAGGTTTACTATAACCTACACACACATAACCTGTTCACCCTTACAAGCAAATAGTGGTACAAGCTGAACAATTGCTTAGAAGCTACCATTAAAAGTGCTGTGTATAAATAAGAATGATGCAATAAAATAAACCTGTAACCTGTTACCTGATATACAAAGTTCCAAGGTGGTTGGCGAACCAGGTGTCCGAGATGCGTATTGGCTGCGTATGCAGCTAGCGGTGAAGACAGAGAAGCCATAGACATCGATGTCACGGGGAGGGGACAGGGCAGCAGTCCATCCATGTCTATATATCACAAGTTTTGCCTTCCAGATTTACTTTCCCTCAGTATTATATAGTACCATTATCCGGTTGTTCAGATTTCTAGTACTGCCAGCTATAGCTAGTTATAGGATTATATACAGTCCCAAAACTCACAATATGCTGTCCCGGGTTAACCTTGTGGACAGTGTGTTCAAGTCGACACTGCTATACTAGGTCACTTTCATACACCATAAAAACAGTGTAGTTTTGAAACTATATGATAAGTCACCTTTGTGAATTTACACACTTGTTCACGACAGGCTTTTTTATCCACACTAATTGTTACAACAAGCATGTCCCATTATCATGTAGATGTAGCAGGGGAATGCTGTGCAACTGTCTAATAGCTATATGTCCCCTGATCATTGCCAACGTACCAACACAATCATGTTGTAGACTTGGCATGCAACATTCAACATTTCCCAAAAGTAGCCTGTATATGTATATCAAAGCAGGACATTTACGGCTATGTGGAGTGATGGTGTGTGAGTCACAGTACCATACATGGAGTGTCACCAGCTTCCCACCATCACTTAACAAACACTGTATATATATATATATATATATATATATATATATATATATATCCCACATGTATATAGGGAATGACATTAAACAAATACTATCCATGTGCACAAAAACTACACTCACAAAATTAACGACCAGCATCTGAGCACAGCAAATATTGATACAAATAAACAAGGTTTCCTGAAAAGGTGTACAGTATAGTTTATATATGAATAAAAAATAGATGAACATGTACACTGCCTGTAAACATTGTAAAGTGAATAGACTATATTACACACTTCTAATATAACCTGAAGGAAATACAGAAAAACAGAAATTTATTGTGTTCAATAAATAATATGATTGAATAGTACGTCTAGAATAGAATAACTATAGAATATAATACAATTAGAATAGTACAACATATAAGGATAGTACAACTAGAATATTACAGAATATTACAACTAGAAAAGTATAAATCTAATTATAACCAGTTCTAACTGGCTCCCGTTATTTGGATGTCGCAGGATAGATCTGAGAAACAACGATAGGAGAGGTAGTTACCATGACCCAAAGGTTTTGAAAAATTATGAATATTTACGAGACATTCGGACAACTCAAAATTCGCCTTCTTTATGATGTTGGGATTGTGCGTCAAAATGGCTAACTTAACTAAAAACAAAGCAATAATCAAAATATTGCCAAAATCTTTTTGAATGAACGAAAATCTACACTCAGTACGCAAAATGTTATTTCCAGTACACTCTGCGGGAGGTGTTGGGACCATTTGTCTCTATTTCCTGTTTAAAGCCTTATGGATTCAAAAGGTCCTGCAATACCAACGATTCTGTAGGCACTAAGCTGATTGGCTGCTTGGAAAGGTCAAGGTAATGACTTCTTTTATCAGTTTCCTCAAATACAACTAGAATAAAACATCTAGAGTTCAACTAGTAAAGTACATCTACAAGATGATGACTAAGAATGTCAAGTTAAAGGCAGAGTCTCAAAGAAGTGAATGTAGTGGAAAATGTAGGTTACTGGTAGAAAATGTGCTGCAAAGGTCAAAATATAGGTCATAGTGACCTAGTTTTGGTACATAAAACATTTTAATTTCAAGATGTATTTGCACTTCAAACATTGTGATTCTGCACGAGTTAATCGTTAGAGATGTTGAAGATAAGGCAAAAAAAATGGATTGATGGACAACACCTTACCGTAATAAGCATCTCATTTCACTTGCATATACTAACAAGCTCATATAAAGTGTGTTAAGGGTTTAGCTAAGGTCATTTACGGACATGCCAGTTTTACTGGTGGAGGAAACCAGAGTACCAGGAGTAAACTACCGACCTACGGCAAGTCACTGGCAACTTTCTCACACTAGGCCGCCCCGAACAGGAATCAAACCTAGGAGGTGAAAGGCTCTTATGATTACAAGTCGACGACTTTAACCACCGCCGCCCCCAGCTCGTATTAAATATTTCATCTATATATAAATTATATATAATTATATACCCTTGTCTATAAACTGAACTGTAAATATATACATGATGACATATGTATCCATAAATACCTGAAAATAAGTAGACCAATTGATTGTAAATTCCTATTTAGGATTTCCATGATGATGTAATTTTCAAGTAAAAAAGCACGATCATGACAACCAGTACAGAACTTCAGAGTCATCCCAACATGACCATCAGTTGATGATGAAATAGATCCCACTTGTGTGTTAGACTGCCAATTAGTAGTCCATGTGATACACACAGGTTAAGATGTGACCTCAATAAAAAAAAAGCAAAATCAGGGATGACTTAATTTGGGGGAGATTTGGGCTTATTCTCTCAAATTTTTACAATTAATCTCATCTAATCAAATGTAATGATATAAAATAGCCCATTGCAATGTTCCATTTGTCCGAGTTATAATAACTTATAAGTAATGCATATCTCGTCATATCATCATCGTTTTAACGAGAATTTTAGCTCAATTATTGAATGAGCACCTAGAGTATTCCCTGCAAAATACTGCAGACTTATTCCAAGAAGACTGACTGAGTTGGCACTGTCTTCTGTCTGAGGTTAAACACTGCCAATTTAATGTAAGTGCATATGGTACACAAATATTTATTTCTAATTTTTACATGTATGACTCTACATTCACCACAAGACGACTGTAAGTTGTAAAAAACACTTAGTCATAATTAGTGATTGAATAACAAATCTAAAGTCATATGACTGTATGGTGTTTAAATAGAATGACCCTCATACATGTATTTTATATTGACTCAACATATTGCACAAGTGTACCGATATGTTTTTATAAGAACATTTTATATCTGTTTCTTCAACAATCAAATATGAATAGTTGCTAGACAAATAGTTGATTATTTCATGGCCTTTACAAGATA
Organism: Pododesmus macrochisma; assembly: GCA_032359645.1. Taxonomy (NCBI): domain Eukaryota; kingdom Metazoa; phylum Mollusca; class Bivalvia; order Pectinida; family Anomiidae; genus Pododesmus; species Pododesmus macrochisma. The sequence continues at coordinate 6,430 of JAUMGZ010010908.1, read as the reverse complement.
ATGATTTTTATGCCTTTACAATCAAGATAAATGTAAATTTCAAGGACTTTTTTTCAAAGACAATCACGAAAATTCAAGTACATTGTACTTTTCAAGGTTGTATGAACCTGTATCTGATCCTTAACACACAGGCATTTTTGAGTCCAGCATACAAATGGAAACAAAATCTCCCAGTCATAAACCATCAAACAATATTTGTTACAAGATATTCAAAATGTCATTCCGTGTTAACCTGCAGGATGGTAGCTCAGTGGTAGAGCATTCACTTTCTGTTTGGATCCTTGGTCGCATCAAGTCTAAGACCTTAAAATAAGGAAATTTTCTCACTCCCTGCTAATGCTGAGAATTACTGGGTAGGAGTAGGACTGGTTGGCTCGGTGTCAGGATAATGTGACAGAGTGAAGTATCATGTCAATGTGTATGCGGCGTGATATTTCAGTGAGACAGCACTATAAATGCGTCATCGGCACGCTCTATCATAAGCAGACACTATCGCGATACAACCAAAACAGAGTCAAAGGTGCTGACATTAAAGACCAATAAAATAAACATTCCAAGTTATGTAGGTGTGGCCTGCACCTACTTAGAAAATGTACAGCATAAAACAATAAGGCAATTTTATACAGATATAACAATTTGACTTATAATTATAGATTGTATTATATCAACAAGCATCTGTCACCAATGCTGTCAACAACACTCAGGGTATCAAGTTATACCTGGTCACAAATAAAACCACTGATCTACATCATCAAACAGCTGTGAGTTATTGACAGGAACCTCCAATTACAGGCATAGCATCCTAATACAGTTCTTTACATGTAAATTACCCCGTAGACAAGCATTTGTGATATTGTGCAATTTAAAACTAATCAAGGCGGTTTATTAGGTATAGGGGTGAGAATATTATGCCTTGTTACAATGACCAGCTTGTTTTTATTGCAAAGTTATAATCAGTAATAAAATCCATTACAATGGGTTATGCGCTGGAATTTTACGAGAGCAGCATTGACACACTAATTTGTCACTCCAGAAACCTGCATTATTACCTCCAAATTGAATTTATATTCCACTCTTAACATACACTAACATAGGGGTTGATTCTTTTGCATAGAAATTGTGTCAAATGGATGGTGACCTTCGAACTTGATATTTATAATTTATCTTTCAATGGATTTTTGTTTGTGTTTCTTCCTGCAACAACAGTATAGGTAGATAACATTGGCGCTGCTATTACAGAGCAAATACCCTGAGTACATGTATGGCATATTCACTACATATTAAGAATATGTTAAAAATAGTTTTTAAAAAAAATCAACTATAGCACAACCATTGTTTCATTTACTAGTTTGTCAGTTCTAAAGTCCATTGGAGCAGAGAAAAGTCTAAGAATGTCAATGAAGTAAAACCTGTTGTTAAGTGTTTTTCAATGAAACCAATCTAGCACTCCTGAAAACATTTACAAATACATGTATTAAATGTCCTTCCTTAAACTGTTTCTTAGAAACTGCTATACAGTAATTTCAACAACAGGCTTATTGGGCCTTAATTGTCCACAGCGTGAAACAAGCCTATAAGGAATTTTTTTGCATTTTAATACTTTTGATCCAAGGGTCATGCCATGAACAAATTTGGTTCTCCATGCCACAAGTTTACTACATATGCAAGCATATTAAATTCTGGACCTACATGTAAAATAGAAGAATTTTAAAATTTTGTCAAATTTTCCTCATTTTATTTGGTTCCCTTGTGCCCACTGAACACCAAGCCTCATGATTTAAAACAAATCTGAAACTCTTTCCCTTGGGATGTTTCATATCATGCTTGGTTTAAATTGGTCCAATGGTTTTGGACAAGAAATCAAAAATGTTAAAACATATTTGCTTGAACAAACTTGGTTTTGGAAGCCCTAAAGTTACTGCATTCCAAAGTATTAAAATCTAGGCCTTCTATTTAATAATGGAGATTTTTAAAAATTTCCCCTTTTGGTCCACTTGGGTGGTCGAGCCCCTTCATTTGAACACATTTGAATCCCCTTCCCCTAGGGATACTTCTGACCAAGTTTAATTGACTTTGCTCTGCTCACCACCTTTGACATTAAACAACATCTGATCATAAGACACTTAGTGTTAATCCCTACATATTGCTACATAATGGCATCATGCATCATATACTGTTTAGAAGATCTATGTCACCTTTCTGTAAGGCACAATAGATATATCCAGGTCCCTAGCTACCTGGGCGTCAAATGTAACAGGGTCAATAAATATCACTGACACCCCTGACCTCTGACTCTGCAGTCCAACACTCTACCAATTGAGTTTAAGGAGATCTCTTCTAGTGCTATCTAGTAGAAGTGTTTAAAGCTACTTTACACACACTGACAATAAATTCTATCTGTGCTAGGACCGACCAATTGTAACTCCTAATTTTAGACACATTATAACACTATCATAGAATTCATTACAACTTCTATATGACACATAAATGGCATTAAAACTTCTTATGAAGACCCATTATAACTCCTATCTGACAACACAATATGAATTATATCTGAAGTCAGTGAAGACCCATTACAGCTTTTCAGACAGTAAAACTGTTTAAGAAATTCATAGAAAGGTAAAAGTGACAAAAAAGTGCTTAAGATTCAAAGGAACGTAAACTTGCCAAAAAGAAATATTAGAAGAGTAAGAAAAGTGATTAGTTATTTTCTGACAAGTGCATTTGCTAGTAGGACAAAAACAAGATGCCCATTGGGCCTTAATGTCCATCTGGATTAACATATGGCATATAAGTAATTTTTTGAAATTTGAAAACTATTGACCCTATGGCCATGCCTTTAACAAACTTGGTTCTACATGCCCTAAAGTTAGCACTAAGCCTTCTAGATAATAAGATTTTTTAAATTTTGTCAATTTTTCCCCATTTGGGCCCAAAAAGTGATCCTCCCTGGGTACTGAGCCCAATCATTTGAACAAATCTGAACCCCCTTCTCCTAAGGATGACATCTACCAAGTTTCAATGGAATCGGTCCAGTAGTGTTGGACAAAAAGTCGAAAATGTGAAAAGTTAACATATTTGCTATATATATAAATATACATAGTGTTGAACTTTGACCCCAAAATGCACAAACATTTTTTACCTCAGGGTCACAACTTGAACAAACTTGGCCTTCTAGTTTATAAGATTTGACAATTTTTTTCAAATTTTCCCCTTTTGGCCCCAAAGCGGTGCGCCTGGGGTCTGAGCCCTTCATTTGAACAAATTTAAATTTACTTTTCCTTCCAAGTTTTGATGAAATTGGTCCAGTGGTTTAAGAGAAGTCGAAAATGTGAAAAGTTTATGAGGGGCGGGATATGTATGAGAAAAATCCACCTTTGGTCCAGATGGACTACAAAATTCTAAATGATTAGTCCAAAGGAACCATTAATCTGTACCCATATGTTTTTTCAGCACCAGTGGAACAAGTAAAATAAAATATTCTATTATACAATATACAGTGGAGCCCTGTTTACCCGGTCTTGGTGTATCCGGTTCCCTCACGGTCCGGTCAGTAATCTTTGGGAACGGATTTCCCTAACATTATATAGCCCTGTTTATCCAGTTCCCTCTGTTTCCGTCTGGTCGGCAGTTTCAGGGAAAGGACTTCCTTTTTACTAATAGTACATAAAAGTGACTCGCTAAACTGGCTGGTAGAATAAGCTCCCGGCCGATCAAAAATAAATCTGTCCTGCAAAATGACACAGAACAGCGGCCGATACAACAGCCTCCTGCGTATTTTTATTGCGCTACGATTGGTTCTTACTGGCTGTTCTATTAACTCGCTCTTCCGGTTGGTATGTTAACAGACTGATGTCACCTGTGTTTCATTAGATATCGACAGAATGTGTACACTTTACGAACAGTTTTATCACACCTTGTAGAAAGATAGTCGGTATTATAACGAATGCTTGTACAATCATGTTATTAATCGACCAACAGAGTTTTAGTTTGACAGTTGTTATTGTATTAAGCACAGTGCTTGGTAACTGAATAGCGGCTACGAATACGATGACAGTCTTTACCAGACCAACTCGCTCAATCTGCAGTGCAAATTGGCCACTTAATAATCATCCACTTAAAGTATCGTAAGAATTAATAAAATGCGTTTGTAATTACTAATTAAATGTAAGATATCTAACACCTTATCCTCCAATCAAATATGATCAAATTTAAAATTTAGAAGAAAGTTGTCGACATCGCGATCGTAGCTTAAGACAATTTCTTGATTTTTCACAGTGCTAACATCCAACTATTTTGTGATCGTGTTCCGTGGATTTATAGCAGCAGTTTATTCTTCGTGGATTAACAGTGATTTTTGTTGCTTTTTTTACTATAAATGTTTTCTTTACCAAAACAACAACATTGGACTATTCAACATGTAAAAATTGGAACACAAATATATTTACTAATAATTATGTGAAAATTGAATTATTTAATATATAAACAAGATGAGTGGAATCATATAAATAAAGTATTTTGTAATTTAATCTCAATTTGACTTGTAAAATAGGACATATATAACAACAGCATATCCATAAACAATAATAGCTCTTTATTTCATAAAAAAGGATAAAAATAAATCTTGACTTTGTAATCCAGCTGCCTCACTATCCAGCCACTTTGGGTTGGGAACGGCGGTGGCTGGATTAACAAGGCTCCACTGTTTTGCAGAATTATAGAAAATTTCACCGAACCAAATTTTACAGGTCATGGGACATCAGACTAGCATCTAACATTGCAGAGTGACATGTAAGCTTGAAAGTTAATGTAGAGCCATGTGGTAGCTCACCATGAGATTTGAAACTTATAATTCATAAAATTAAAATGTAAACATATACTAACATGACTAATATCAACTTTGATTCCCTGTCATCAACAGTATTTGATAAACAGTCAGTCCCGCATTGTGATGTACACAAATGATCGGTCAGTTCTCACTAAGAGTTTAAGAGCTTCAAACAATCAAATTTAACTAAAGCAGACCACTGTAGATGCTCATTGTCTTATACTGCACCCATAATAGTGTGGGATATAAATATATTTTACTAGGACAAATGACAAAATCTTTAGAACTCACTTACACCAAGACTACAGATATGCATAGCCAAGTCCTCTTCTAGAACTTCAAAAAAGTATTTCTTTTTCATAAATGAAATTAATTACAACTATAAACATATATGTGGATATATATAGCCAACCATCTTGAAACTTTACCTTACTTTAATATCACTTATGTGTAATTTGTTTTCTTATTCAAAAGCAAAACTTTTCTCTATCATTTCTTATTTTATTAATGGCAGTTGTAGATCTATACAGACCTCAAAGTTGCGACCAGTTTGGTCGCCATGGCAACTGAAAATTTGCATTGGCGTCTGCATTGTTGCTGATAAGTCGCCACTTGTTGCTGATAAGTCGCCAATGTGTGGCGACCTCAAAATTCCGGTGAAAATTCACTAAAACCGTCGTTTCTAAATTACTACTGCGGATCATTTAAGCGCTTGTTTTCAACGGGAAATACATGTAATTCAAACGTCTCATACTTGAAGCATGACAAATACAGACTAAAATGGCAAAAGGAAGTCGAAGTTTATTCTTCACTTTTAAAAAAGAACTACGACAGGATACAAGGGCCTATCGAAGAAGAAAAATATGTGGAAGATTTGGATGTAGCTGAAAAGCAGCGACTGTAGAAACATTCATTCAAAAAGTTTGGAAGGAACAATATTCTTGTCTTTTGACTGACATTGACGGTGAAAATGAAATGCAAGTGCAACTCCATTGCAGGAAATAAACTACGGGAAGCGATGTGGTAAACGGTTGCGTGCAGTTCAAAGAGACTACTTTGAACAAAAATAATGATGGAACAGTGACATAAAATTTGATCTTATTTTTGTGATTTATTACAAAGAGATGTGTAACTCAATAAAGTCAAAGACAAAGTTTTGTTTTAAAAGTATTTATTGCTACTTTTTGTATATCTACTTGTCTTCACTAAATAAAAATAACTTTCAAATAAAATCTTGGTATCTGATATAAGTTAAAGTTTATAAAAGGAAGAAACGTATGAAATCATAATCAACATTGACTGAGCAGAAAATAATTAAAAGATAATATATAAATGGAAAACTAAAAAGTCAACCAAGTACGCTGAAAAGTGTTTTATGTTGGAAATTAAACTAAACTCTACAAGATTCCATGACATTTTATGATATGTAATTAGCATTCTGAAAATTGGAGAAATTTGTTGCTCCCTAATGTTTTCATTTGGCGTCTGGATTTTTTCATAGGGCACCACACTGGCACCTACATTTAACAAGAGCTGTTGGAGAACAGCATAGCTCGCCTATTAAAAGCATTTTTTAAATGAGAGTGAATTGTAATGGGGCCA
>JAUMGZ010010897.1:0-10194 GCA_032359645.1 Pododesmus macrochisma | reverse complement strand
GCTTCATTATTTGACGCAGTTATTGTTTGTTTGTCAATGCCTCTCGTTCTGTTGATCCTATTCATACTGTTTTCTATGGTTCCTTTGAATATTTGTGTCCAACCTTTATGAAATACATCCAATATTGTTGTCATGGTTTTTAATTGTTTCGAGATCAACTCGTATATCGTCTTTAATAGACACGTTAAAGGTTTGATTTATCCATTGTTAAGAGATTGTATACACATTTTAACCCCTATAGTCGGAAATTTAAATAAGGAATGACCATGCAATATATACATTAAAAGAACTCAAAACACTAGCAAATAATGTTTGCCTACTAATCTGCTTCCAGCTGTGTAAATTAAATGCAAAATACTTATTTACAACGTTGTAAAATATTATTTTTTTTATAGATGAAAATTATCATTTTGTTGAATTGGACCAGAGAACATGTGGGAATAGCTCAATAGAACTTCACTCAAAGCGTCCTATGGAAAACTTTGATTTTGATGCACAAATTCTGTTGACATGTGATGGTAATTTTATGTATGCTTTTAGTATCAGTACTTAGAATTGGCTTTAGCAACTTCTTATCAATTTGCAAACACTTTGTTCTGATTTCCTTAGATGTCGTCATAAATTGTTAAAAAGTGAGTTGATAAAACAGACTTATTAGGAACAAAAGTTGGTATATATAGATGTATATAATCCACAACTAGAACAGTCCTTTTGCTTTTTGGTTCTGAGTATATTGTATTTTCCTACAATATTTCTGTTTACCTGTTTTGTTTAAAGTACTGGAGTTCGAATTCTTGACCGATCTCTATTAGACTTAATTGTACAAATGATCAGTACCTTGTTTAGTTTTGTAGCTTGCAATTTTTTGTTTTACCACTTTAATTGGATTTATTTTCCTATTAAGATAAGTTTTTAAAAACTTTGTCCGAATCTGTATATGTTGGATTATATTTAACTTTTATTATGTTTGTTTAGGAATGTTGTCCAAATTTGTGACAAGTAACCAATTATGGTATACATTGAGCAAGAACCTTGCTGAGAAGTCAGTGTTCTTAAGTTACTAATTAACATTTTTGCAGAAAAGGAATCTGGAGTTAAATCTAAAGATCATATGAAGTACTACTATACTGTACCACTAGGAGTAAGCATGGATAGAGAAGTACGTCAGTTTCTACGTTTTGCATCTGAAGAAAAGATTTTCTCTGTTTCCATTGTTTTTGAACAAGGTAAGGAGGATATCCTTTAAATGTAAAATGATTTAATTCAGTTTTGTTTCAATAATTTCTGTTGGGTAAGTGGGTAAAATTCCAATGGAAGTAATAAGCATCACGTCACATGATAAACAATGATGAATAAAAACAATTGTTAAAGAAGTTTTATTAAATAATTCAAGAAATGGTCAGAAATCTAGAAACCAAGATTCAAACATGTACTTTTAAGGAAAATTGAACTACTTGGTCACATTTCTTCTAAATCGAGCAATATATACGAGGGGTGTTCCAAAAATAATGTCACTTGCATTGCTTTTCTTATACTACCAATGTTTTGATCATTTTAACTTGTTCTGCCCTTCAAAATACTCTCCATCTACCTGAATACACCTTTTCAGCCTGTCAATGCACTTTGTGAAGCACAGTTCATACTCTTCAATGGCAACACTTTTCAGTTACTGATAAACAGCAGATCCAAGGGCATTTCTCAAATTGTATCTCTTTCCAGATTATATTTGAGTTTGGGAAAATGAAAGTAGTCGCAAGGGGCCACATCTGGTGAATACGGAGGATGTGAGAGGATTCTCTGACTCCTAAAACTCGTTCACAATGCGTGCCTTGTGCGACTATTGCATTATCCTGCAAAAGTCGGAGGTACCGGAGTCCCGTTTTCGGGCGGCGAATTTTGTAGTAGTTCTTTCAATTTTTCAGAACAACGTTTTTATAGAATTTTCCTGTGACCGTTCTGCCTTTTGGCACAGGAATTTGCATGACGAGACCCTTCTAATCGAAGAGAATTATATACAAAACCTTGTTCACCGTGCGTATTCGCTTGGCAATACTTGGGCGTTTCGTATTACCCAAATTCGGTTGGAACACTTCCGCTTTGGTTCAAAATAGTAAACCTAGGTCTCATCACCAGTTACTAAATTGTCGATAGCCTTTTTGTTATATTTATGGTACATTTTCAGAAGTTTGTTTGCATTTACAACATGGGCTTTCTTCTGTTTATCTGTTAACAAATGGGGTATCCATCGTGAATTTATTTTTAGAAGTTTTTTCGAAGTTTTAGATGCTTCGACAGAGTACTATGAACTCTTGCTAACGATAAGTTTGTCAACCGGGCTAATTGCCTCACGTTGTATCGGGCATTTTTTTTTTTTTTATTATTTCTTTAAGTTGCTGCTGTCTAGTCCTAAATTTAGCTACCCACCTACAAAAAGACCTGTGAGACATTTGACCCACCCCATAAATGTCGCATATTTCACTGTAAATATATATAGGTTTTATTCCGAGTAGCGACCTACCTTGTATGTAGGCCCTTATTTCGAGCACATTTGCTGCTCTTTTACCAGTCATTTTGTGTATAGTATAATGAATACACTACAAATTGATGTACACCGTACAAATGTATGTGGACTTGTGAGCGAGATTATTACCTGTGTTATGCTTCAGTTATCTATCTATCGAAACGAAATGAGTTGAGTTCACACTGCACGATTTCCGCGAGAAAATGCTCATATGGCATTATCTTTGGAACACCAATCGTATGTAAACTCTTATTCTTGTCTAAAAGAATAAAAAAAAATGGACCACAGTTGTCAAACAAAAGTAATTCATTAATATTGAAATATACATATATATACTACTTGACATCGGCCGAGATGTTGATATTGTCAGGGATAACATGTTATACATTGGAGCAAATGGATGGAAAACTATTATATAACACCAGGAGCAAGATGGACATTCTTGACGAGCAGTTCATAACATTGCATCTATGAAATTGTATTAGAACAGGCGATGTTTTACCTTCATTCTCAAGTTATTGTTAATCCAGTATTATAAATCCTGAGATTTCAAATTGCAGACGTCAACAAACGATAAGAATTCCATTAGCAATTCACACACGACTCATCCCATTTTACCACAGACACTTTTAGAAGTGTGTTTATGTCTTTATCACATAAAATAAAGCAAAAAACCAAACAAAGTGGTTTAATGTCTGAAGTGGAATCACCAGAAAAATGTATGCAGATAATAAATCTATCACAGATAATGACCGTTGCTACTCTCCACATGTTTCTTGATCAAAATTTTCCTGAATCAGATTATAATTTCAACTTCCAAAAATCGTTTTCACTCCATGACATTTTAATTTTCAACGAATACAAAACAACACTCACCGCATTACTCGCGATCACGTCATAGCAGCTTAGGTGGCCGACAGCAAGTTGTTGCCTATGCCATATTGCGACGTTATATATAGGCTATGGAGGAAATTTCTGAACAGTGCTACGGCTGCCATATGAACATGATATTTGTAACAATGTTATTATTTGTACAATATAATCAATTCATAGTCTTTCTGTGACCAATTATAAAGAAATTATAAGGAAGGAATTAACAAAAATCACTTTTTCTGGGTACGGAAAAAAACAGTATGAATAGGATCAACAGAACGAGAGACATTGACAAACAAACAATAACTGCGTCAAACAATGAAGCACCGGAATGTAATTAATTAAATCGACATCACAACAAATATCAAGAATACGCACACTTTCTGAAAATAGAAGTAGAATGTCGTTTCTCAACATTAAATGTGTTGTCGTGCTTGTGTGTCTGTGTGTAACGGGGTTGTAAATGACCACATAATTCTTCTGTTGAAGATATAAGTTTTATTGTGGTTGTAAATCTACACCGGCGCTTAAAATATACACAGAATAAAACATAAAGGAAAGGCAAACGGCATTGGCCTCGTAATAATTCAATACTTCAATATGTAATTTAGACTCGCAAAGAAAATATAAAAATACATAAATAAATTAAAAAAAAGGTCGATCTTAACACGATGAATTTCTTATCCAGGTGATAATTCAAGCTCTGATAGCTTGATTACTTTTAACACTAATGTGTGTGTTAATCATCATTCAAGTTATCAAGGTATGCATTTGGGATGCATTCAGGTTGACAATTCAATGCATATTTTATGAGACTACTGCATTCTGATTTTTAACGATTTCTGCCCAATTACTCTTAGAAATAAATGAAATGAACAAAGTTGGTCAATTTATAAGAACTTTTTTTTAGGTGAGAATGGAATGTGTTATTCAAGTTTAAGATAAAAATTGATTTATTTATCATAAACAAAAGGTTTTTGTTTTTTGAAACTTGTTTTGATTTGCTGTATGTTCTGAGTTAGAACTAAAAGGTAGTTTTTTAATCTATTTATTGTTGATTCTTTGATTTCATCTACAGAAGGGTTCAATTCACCTTTTGATGTCCTACAAATCATTGAAGATGTCATTCAAACCATGTTGGAACCAACACATCCTGAACTTAAATTACACAGATATGTTGTTCTGTTGGAAAACTTTAATGGTGTTCTTGACATTCTGAGGCAGAGAGTTTATGGAACAAAGGAGGAAAAGTATTGGTTCAAATATATTCCAGAAGTATTACAGAAGACGGGGAACTATTTACAAAGTACTTTGTCTTTTTTATGTAATATGTATTACCTTTTTGTTAAATCAAATGAATGCAAATATTAAATTTCAAAATTACATTAAAGTGCTACTATTGTGATAAAATCGTGATTTCATTTAAAAATAACAATAATGCAACTTAAATGTTTATTTAAAGTTTTAAGTTCTTCATTTTTGTTATTTTAAAAATATAACCATAATTTTAACAGTTCACCAAATCACAGTTGTATCTTTTTAATGGTTTCAATTCTTGAGATGGTAAAGTTTTTAAAAATGTTTCTTTTAGGAATGCATATATAATTGGCCTATCCAATTAAAACAATAGAGTTAATTAAGTAACTTGAGACAACCTCTTCCAGCTAAAGTTGTCTATTGCCATCATAACTTGTTTTCCGTTTGAATAACCTTTTCATTTTTTGGACTTCTTAAGAACTATATACTTGACTTATTTTAGCCAAAATGGGTAGAAAGCATCCACCGGGGATTGATCATGAAGTGGTTCATATTTTTGCAATTGATGTTGTTTTGCCCAAAGGACATCTTTTCATATTTGCGACTTCTCCAAAACATTATGATAGGCTAGGGATTCAGATTTGTTTAAATGATCGGGTTACGTCATCAGGGCACCAAAATAAAGTGGAAGGTATAACAAAATTTTAAAACATCTATGATAGACCAAGTTTATACTTTAAAAATAAGTTATGGGCATGTTTGAACCAGATGGACATTAAGGCAAATCGGACCTCTTGTTCAATTGCTTTCTTATATCCAATTGGTAGGATTTATGCGTATTATAAATAATATTATCATACAAGATTATACAGATATATTTCATACATATTAATAAAATAAATAAGACAGTATAAGTATAAAATGTATAACATTTGATTACAAATACGGCGCAATAACTGTTGAGATCTAGTTTCATAACACAAACAATATAAAAGTTATATTAATATTGCACACATTTTTTTTCACATAACAATTTCTTATCGATGGTTAATAACTATAAATTACGGACAAACAAACCAAAGCAAGCATTTTTTAAAAAGGAAACTTTCACTTTACAAGGTGAACCACAGCATGATATGTTACTGCAGTATGTGTACCTGCCTTTGTGCTAAATCCATTCTTCCCAACCCCTTTCAATATTAGTAACTTAAAAAGATGTCGCGCACAATACTCGTGCCATTGGCGTATTTCAGAGAACAGCATTTATAAAACTATTCGCCATTTTTAAATTTGCTCATTTGCTAGAATCTATGTGGTGTCAAATTAAAGCTTATAAACTATAAGTCATGATAACAACATAAATTTGTTTTAAATCATTCAAGTCAATGTGATAAAATTCCCCGATACCACTAAAAATAAAAATGAGTTAAAATGCGCTGTAACATGTAATACAGTGAACCGGCTCATTAACTTTAAAAACTTGCCGAAAGTAGAATTTAATTCGCATTTCCAAGAATTTTCAAGAGCCGAAATCTTTTATTCATAATTATATCTGACATCATTCTTATTGTTGTATGACGTTCATTTTAGAAAATGACGATCTAACACGAGAAAGATGAATTCTGTAATGGGACGCCAAAAACGTCAATTAGACAAAATTAGCTATAAGAATGACTACAAAAACTTATATATTCGACATTAACAGTTACATTTTTCAAATAAAAATGTACATATATTAAACTTTATAGAATGTCAAAAGACAATCGAAAATATGTATTAAATCATGTATAAAAATGTTTTCCGCAAAATTGAATTACTGTCCCACTTATATTATTAACGTCATAGTGTAATCATAGTGTGTAACTAATGGCTGTTGTTATAAATTATGAAAACCTTTCATGATAATAGTGCGTATATGTAAGAAAGTACATTAGTTAAGCTTCACATTTATCATTAGATCAATTAAGATAGATTTCGCTTCAGGTTTAATATTGGATTATGCGAATTCTGAAAAATTATCCAACCTTCAAAAATGACGCTTTTTTACTGTATTAACGCACACACATTATAATAACGTCCTTTTACGCACCAAAAATATCTCAGGACTTGCACAACAATATTCTTGGTGCCTTGGCTTAAGGATATCGTAAGTATTTTCATACTTGTAAGATTATGAATTAAAAATTTGATTATCTGAGCCGCCATTTTGCGTAGCGTGTAGTCATTTAACATTTAATGCTGACACGTGTTTGGGATATTGCTGTTGTTACATAATGTTATTTGTGACATTATTTTGACGTTACTTCGGCGTTACACTCAATGGCACGAGTACTGTGCGCGACATTATAGAGTTATTAACCCAAACGATCTTTTGGATTCTCTTCTGTAAAATCAAAAAGCAATATGCATCACAAGTTGTATACACTATCTGCATTCTTAATGAGGCCGTATTTAGGGGACATAGTAAAAATAATTTCTTCATACAAAAACCAGTAAATGTCTCAAACATTAGGATTAATAGAATCTCGTACCTGTTTCTGTTCAAGATAGAACTATCTCAGACGAAGGGTGGTATGTATGTTAAATATATCAAGACGAGGCGATACTATCCCGACAGATTTATATCGTACCCCTCCTATTTTCGTGAGATTTCTTTGTCTAGAGGGCGGGAATAATATGTACAACTCTACTTACCTACCAAATCTTAAACTTTCCTGGTATGTTTTGAGTCAACAAAAGTGAGTCAAAGCCACGTGGTTTATTAGAGCTAGTTGACTTTTAAAACCTCATCTTCGTATCATTTTATAAGCCTGCGCCACAACTTTTGCGTTGTATCAGCTAGTTATATGTTTGTTATTTATTACTTGTAGGCAAGAGTTCAGACTCCCACAAAGATTTTCCGTGGAACCTTAGAATGTGTAGAACCTCTGACATTCTAAGAAAAGCTACATGTGTTAGTGTTTATGGTGAAGATGATCAGTTGTTAGCTAATGTCAGAAAGGATGTGAACTCTCAAATCAAAGACTTGCATAAAAAGTATCAACAGCAGACCAACAGAGCCAAAGTAAGTCATCAATGACTAGTTGAAAATTATGTTCTTAAAATTACTTATAATCAGATAAAGTCATTAGCTTTTAAAGAGTTGGTGTTTTGGGGAGTAAAAAACTCCAAGATGGCAAACTTGGTGGCCAAAATATGAAGTTTGTTCGGCATCTCTGAAATTTCAAGGTTGTAAAACATTGTGTTGTCACTCTTTGACTGATTTCATTTCGTAATTTAGCAAGCCAAAATCTTGGATACAAAGAATCAACAATTGTCTTCTTGAAATCAAATGGGTCTTGAAATCTAGTTAATTTATTTTTTAATGTAAGCAAATATTTAAGTTGTTTGTCAAAATACCTTTATAAATCGATTCACATCGAGTATAAAGACCTGTTGTCAGAGTCTCCTGTATTAGTTTCTAATAAAAATGTCCTTCACAAACAAAACTATTAATAAGTAGTAGTAGTAGTAGTAGTAGTAGTAGTTGTGTTTTCGACCCCTTAGTCACTGAAGGTTAGAAGAGTTCACAAGTTCAAAGCCTGTGTTTTTATCAGTTCTGACACCAGTAGCAAAGCGACAATAAATAGGATGAAACCAAGACTAGTGACTTAAGAGACGTTACTATTGGAATGAGCTGCATATGCGTATACTAATGTTAAAAAGACATCACACACAGAACTTTGCAAGGCTACAGCAACTTATACCAGAATTGATCAAGTCAAAACTGTATAATACTCGGGAACAGGGACCTCCGCTTTAAGTCTACTTAATTAAGTAAAGCCCATACCAACATTGTGGATCCGACAGACTCAACGATGGTATCAGAAAAACAAAAGTAACAAGTCAATTTTCTCGTTTAACAGTTTAATTAACAGGATAAACTAGTATGTATGGCAACAAGGAGAATATTACAAAGTAATTCTTTCAGATAGATTTCATCAATTAGGCAATGAATTAAATATAAGTAGTCTATTAAATACATGAATTTATATTTATAACAATCCTATCTGTCTGCTGAGAGAATATATGTTAGTACACGGAGCGTTAGTTGTGTAAATATTAACTAACTGGTGCTACGACCAAGTGCCGGTCAAAGAGAACCACCTGTATAACTGCCGGTACAACTTCAAGAGAATTGCCGGTCGTTTAAAGTATTGTTATTGTAAATGTATATATCCAAAATTATTTAAACCGGTAATCACATCAGCAATAATCAAAGCACTCTGCCGGTACTCTGGAATTTGCCGTTTATAATGACAGTCTGAACTGCCGGTCGGCAAGTGCACGAAACTACTGGTAGGCACGCAAATTTTACACTGCCGGTAATCAACAGGTTGCAGGTGTGGTTAAACTTAACTGGCAACAGGCATAATACAAAAATGCAACCTGAATTATGCCTCCGATAAATATGATGCCCAGGTCTTGCTCGAAGCTGCTGTCATTAATGGACGCAAGAGAAGAATTTATATGAATAGACAAGACTTCAGTAAATCAAAGTAACAGAGCCAATGGGACAACGGTGACAAAAATTCACGATGATTATGATGGGCAAAAACCATACCCAATAATAGTACAAAATTGTCTTGCCAAAATTTAAAATAACGTATAATGCCCGCCGGTCTCTGATAAATCCGAACATTAAAACAGTTATAATGTGAAATTCAGTCGTAAATGTAAACCACCAAATGTGAACGACCCCATCAGAAGCGCCTGTCAGAGAGCATGCGGTATAGATGGTTGAAAGTGAAGGAAAACCGAAGCAGACGATTGGAATGTTGACGATTTCTACTTAACTACAAAATTACAAATAAAGAAACTGATAAAAGCATGATAAACAACCTTCGGAATCCAAAACTACACAGAAACTTGTAGGCATAATTCATTTATTGAAAAATATGCATGTTCTTCGCGGCTACAGGCGATATTTACAAAACCCGTTGACAGGCGATAAAAACTCACGATACCAACTTGAGATTTTAAAGATGAAATATAAATTCCTGGTAAATAGCCGAATAGCGTAACGAAGTTTATGTTACAGCAGTAGTATCAACAAATTAGACCAATCCTTCATTTTCTTACAGAACAGTTGCAATTTGCATATGGTCAATTTTCCCAATACATTGTAACATACGTATGTGTAGCTATTATCTGCTATAAGCTCTGTAAATACTGTTTTCCGTTTTGGTTTGGTGTTATTTTGTGACTTTAGATTGGAAAAAGAGTCTTTCAAATTGATTTAATGCATGATGTTTTTAACAATTTGATGAATAAAAGATTTGCTTACGTACACAATTTGTCCATAATTGATCATGAATATGCTTTTATTGCATTTTCAGGAAAAGACTAAGACTACACTGCAATTACCCTCCTCAAAGTTGCCACAAAACACACCGTGGCGCATTGAAGGCTCAAATGAAATACTTTCTCCTGATGTTTGTGAGATAATTACCACAGCTGCAAATGATCCATCACAAAAAGGGTTCATTGAACACAACAACAAG